>AWOL01S0006046.1:0-23025 GCA_000715115.1 Nicotiana otophora
GAGACAAATAGCATAATACCCAACAAAAACAAGTAATCACAACTATGATGTGATAAGAAAATCAACATTTCAAGAGCCATCTCACTCATATATCACCACGAGGACTATACAGGACCACCCTATACATGTGAATAATCAAGTGATGTCTAAACCCATCATAACATAAGAGAGAAACACATGAAATAGATCAGGGCATGAATAACATCCATTCTGCTTGATGACACACCTACATTAAACGATGCACATAAGTTAGCAAATTAAATTTGATGTAGAAGACACATTCGCATTAGGCCCACTGATAGGCCTCCAAACCATTTCAAACCATTCCTAAATATGTAAATAGCCATCTAGAGCTCTATAGTGACCTATCCATAACACATACAATCAGTTGTCTAACCTTTAACACACTTTCACAATCCGCAACCAAATGAATAGTATGCCTGTGAGAATATCCAATCTCTAAACCTCAAGAATTCAAGAATCTCCATACCTGATCTCTAACTCCCCCACTTATATGACTACACATCATGCATACATAATTCCATCATGCGAAGTACTTCCACAAATCTTCTGCATCAAGTAGCAAAATCTGAACATCAACGGTTACCAACCATACGGTTTCTTTAGTGTTAGTAAAGCATCTGCAAATCGATACACAATGTGCCTTCCACAACACATACCCTTCTCAGGCATTAAAGATATTGATAGCATTCTCTTAAACATCTGAAATCTCCCATGATGTCTAAAATGCATGACCTTCCTTCCGAAATTGAACTACAACCTTATCTATGCATTTCCAATACCTCACGACTCACTGCATCGATCAGGCCATGATATTAAAATACGAGAACCCCGTTATCAAGTCTAAAGCAGAAGAAGAATAGTCCTCCTCATACACACTCTATCGACAAAAAATCTTCCACTTAACTCAATTCAAGAGAGAATAATGACATGCAACAAATTCCCACACCTATAGAAGACATCAGCTCAAGTCATGGTCAAAACTATCATGAACTCTTTAAAACCCATATGCACCAAACCATCAGAACTTAATCTCTCTAAATCAACCAAACCTCGCAGGCCGCCAAACCCAGAAATAACTCAAACCGAAATGCTCACCCAAAGAGACCTTCAATGAATTGAAGTTGTTCCTTTTATCTCTCTAATACTGCAATGCAGAATCAATAATGATATAGAAATACTGCCAGTCTCGGCACCAACCAATGCCATCTCAAATGTTAAGCCACATAACAAAATCCAACAAATCCTTAAGTACCAGCCTTTTGGAACTTACACCCACTAGAACCTTCTACAAGAGTCATCTACTCTGCCTAGCCCCGAATGAATAGGCAAACATGCCAAACAACTAGTGCTTCGCTAGCACATGGATACTCCAATTAAACAACCGAGAAATCATTTCCTCCTACAGACTACATCCACAAAAGAAAATCAAACTCGAGTCACTCCTCAACCTCCATGTATCCATAAGGTGTAATACATCATGCATCCAGTAAATGTCTTTCTCAACAAGATATAAGAATCAATTTCATTCCACATATGAACAACTAAAAGATCAACGAAGACATCCATTTCTCAAAACTGTACAACATATCGAGATGATGATCAAACATCCATAGCCCTTCGCATCCCATTCGCAAATTCATAAGCCATTAGTGCATAATTGATACTGAGTACTCAACATCTCACACGAATTGAAGAGAAAGAAAGTGGATATTTAGGCTTCAAGCTAAAACAAGGTCGCATGATATGAAAAGAAATAAGGAAAGTTTCCTAGATGCCCTGTAGCCTCCCAAATATAAGTATGAACGTCATCATGCCGATCCGCAAGACTCTACTAGACACTTGCCCACGACTCATAAAACTTATGAACCTAGGGCTCTAATACCTATTTTTCATGAAAAGTCTCACCTAGTTGTGAAGACACCTAATCAAAACATGCTAGATAAGAAAAACAATAAATAACACAACTTAAATGAAAGATCATCAATAATCAACAAATAAGATGGCTGAATTTTCATACAATATCCCAAGAATTGGTAGTACAAGTCATGAACGACTAAGAATAAGAATACAAATCTGCATTAAAGAATAATACATCATCTGTTTGAAGTTTACATTAATAAAATTTTAAGTCCTAAACTACCATGAACAAGTTCTACCTTGAATCTGGATTCTGGTACAACTCCAATGATAGCCTCTTCATCCATAGTAGTTTAGCTCCAGAATCTGCACGCAAGATGTAAAAGTGTAGTATGATTATAACCGACCGCATGTACTTAACTAACCTTAGTCAAGTAGTGACGAGGATTTTAAATCAAAAAGATATTAACTTAATATAATATGTGTAGCTCAATAACATATATAATACAAAGAAGTATCCAAAGAGACAGTCACAAAGTAATGGATATCAATAATAAAGGTGTGCAAGTGGGGTAAAGGTAATAAACAAGCTTTGCCAATTAAGCAAACCAAGAAAATACAACTTGAAACAACTTCACACTTAAAAGAGACATGCACCAAGTAGTGTGTGCTCAAATACTCATATTAATGATCCACTTCCAAATCCATTTCAAGTACCATGTTTATGAAACCTTTATGTGAGTCCAACATATAAATGTATGAACGCGTGTACAATAGCTGCTAACTCTAAATCATGCAGAGGGTAAGGATGAGTGGCCTTCACGTTTGTGTCCTGAACGTCACGTTCGCTTAGCAGTGGGGGAGGCTGGGGTTGGTCAGGCGCTTGGCCTACGCGTTCGCGCGAGGAAGGTCGTGTTCGCGTAGGTCAGTGTAGTTTAGTTTCATGATCTCGGGGTGAGGACCGTGTATATTTGGACTCATAGAAAATTTGAAATTTGGTTGCCGATTTCAGGTCGGATTTGGATGAAACTTGTATATTTGGACTCATATTGGAAATGGTAATCGAGATTTGTAACTTTTGTTCGGTTCTGGGATGCAAGCTTGGGTTGACTTTTTAGTTGAGTTTGCGTATTTGTATTAATATTGAAGCTTTATCATTTAGGGTTGTTTCCTATGGCTTTATTTGATGTTATTGAGTTAATTTTTACTAGATTAAAATCGTTCGGAGGTTGATTCATGTGGGAAGGCAATCTTATAGTTTTAATTTGGTTTGTTTGAGGTAAGTATCCTGCCTAAACTTGGTTTGAGGCACTACTTGCTTTAATTGTTGATGATGGCTATGTGCCAAGAGTGACGCACATGTGGGGGATGAGCATGTGTGCGTGCACCGGGTTTTATCCATGCTCGAGCAGTACTTAGGCTATGTGATGCCTTGAATTGAATACTAAGCTTCATGTTAACATGCTTCATATGTTTATACCTTTTGATAAGCTACTTGAATTATGTTAGAGATCATGCTTCGGTTAATCTCCTGTTCAAACATGATAATTTCTATTTGTGGTGTTATCGCCTAATCAAAGTTGAGGTAGCAAACTTCGCACATGCATACACCTTAGCATGTTATTCTTGTCAGTCCTTGAGTTATGATTTGATATTCGTTGCTCGTATACATGTATTCTTCTATATGTTTTTATGTGATATGGACTGGGTCGGTAGTACGTGAGTTGTCCGTGCGGTTTGAGTTATGATAGCACATGAGTAGTCCGTCTGGTTATTATATATGGCATGTGAGTTGTCCGTGCATCATATAGATAAGGATCCATCCCCCTAGGTTCACCCTCTCATGTTTCTCTCTTGATGGAAAATTGATTAGTGTTTGGTTTTTCGATCTCTTCTCTATTTGCAAATGCCTTGGGTGCATACATGTTTTTATCGCATATCTTCTCTACATGCTAGCTTTGGAATGTATACATGCCTTTTGATGCATATCTTCTCTATATGCTAGTGTTTATGATCCTTTGATGATTAATGCATATCTGCTCTATATGCTGAATTGTTGAGCTGATATAAGACTTGGCACAGCTTCTCTATATGCACTAATTTGGTTATACGTGTGATTCATGTCTAGTTGGCACCATTGTTGTGTGCTTGTATTTTTTTAACTTAATAGGTTGTTACGTGAGTATCAATGGTTATTCTTTCCACTACTACCTCGCCAAGGTTAGTTATGATACTTACAGAGTACGTGGGGTCAGTTGTACACATACTACACTCTGCACTTAATTGTGCAAATTTAGGTATTGGACCTAGTCGAGCTTTGTGAGCAGAGCCGTTGCTGAGTGTTGGAGAAGGAGGTAGATCTGCTTCCTGATCATAGTTCCCAACACCTCTCTCAATCTTTATTTACTATTGTTGTTGTTCTGACACTATTTTTGTATTTCACACTTGTATCCGTATTGTAGAGCTCGTGACTTAGTATTACCAGTTTTGGGGAGTTGTAATATGATTTGGCAGTATTTATGATATCTAGCTTTTAGATATGTATTATTTTTGTAATTCATTATCATGTTTTTGTTATTATTATGCTTGGCTTGCCTAGAAAGTGAGCTAGGCGCCATCACGACCGGGTGGTAGTTTTGGCTCGTGACAAGTTGGTATTAGAGCCTTAGGTTGATAGGTTCTACGTGTCACAAGCAAGTCTAGTAGAGTTTTGCGGATTGGTACAGAATGTTTGTACTTATCTTTGAGAGGCTATAGGGATAATAGGAAAACTTTACTTTCTTTCATTCTCTGTTATGCAAATTTATTTATCTTGAAATTTGAATCTTTGCCATTTTATTCTCTCACATATGGTGAGGACACGATCTTCCGATATGGCCGAGTAGGCATGAGTACCCCCCAGTTAGGGTCATCAGAGGTCGGGGCTGAGGTAGAGGCCGGGGTGGGGCATGCGCTACAACTAGAGCCCCAACTAGAGCAGTAGTTGTTGAGCTACCAGTTGCTCCGGTGGAGGAGCAGGTTCCGGATATTGATGAGACGATGGGACCAGCTCAGGCTCCGGCGGTACCTATTCCTATGCGTGGTCTTCAAGAGACTTTGGCTAAAATTCTGTGTGTGTATTTGAGCTTTGCCCAAATGGGTATGATACCAGTTGTACCAGTTACCTCACATATTGGAGAAAGATCCAAGACTACCGCCATCCGTAAATTAGAGCAGCTTGCTCAGGGTTATCAGACACCGACCGTTCTGTAGGGGCAGCCGATCGTTGCAACTCAGATCGAGGTTAGTCCATCATTGACTGCTGAGGAGCAGAAGAGGCTAGAGCGATTTTAGAGACTTCGTCCTCCCTACTTAAGTGGGGGAGACTCTGAGGATGAGCATGTTTTTTTTATCAGTTCTATTGGATTTTTCGCACTATGGATCTATAGGACTCCAATGGGGTTGACTTTACTACTTTTCAACTGATAGGGACAGCCTATAGGTGATGATAGACCTATGAGGTATGCAAGCCAGCTGGCACATCGCCACTTACTTGGTCTCAGTTGTCACTTCTCTTCTTGGAGAGGTTCATACCCCCAGACTCACAAGGAGGAGATGCGTATGGAGTTTGAGAATCTACGCCAAGAGGGATGACCGTGACTCATTACAAAATGACGTTCACGTAGTTAGCTCGTCATGCATTAATTTTGGTCCCTACTGAGAGTGAGAGAGATAGGATGTTCATTGAAGGCCTCAACTATGGTACCATATATGGTATAGCCTGGGATCCAATGGGGTTGACTTGACTACTTTCCAACTGACAAGGGCAACCTATAGGTGATGGTAGACCTATGATGCGGGTAGGCCAACTAGCATAGTGCAACTTACTTAGTCTTAGTTCTCACTTATATTCTTGGAGAAGTTCATATCCTAGACTCATAGGGAGAAGTTGCGCATGAAGTTTGAGCATCTACCCCAGGAGGGATTACCGTGACTTAGTACGAGATGAGGTTCACGGAATTAGCTCGCCATGCAGTATTTTTTGTCCCTATTAAGAGGGAGAGAGTTAGAAGTTTCATTGAGGGACTCAACTATGGTATCTGATATGTTGTAGCCTGGGAGGCCGAGACTAATACTAACTTCCATCAGGTGATTGAGATTTCCAGGCGCTTAAAGTGTGTTCGCATGCAGGAGAGGGATGCCAAGAGGCCCCATGGTTTGGGTGGTTTTGGTGGAGCCTCATCTGGAGGCCAGTCACATCACAGTAGCGGACGTTCCTTTAAGCTCACTCATGCAGCTCATCTGGCTTCTCGTGGTTCTTCAGTCAACAAAGGTTCATTTAATGCTCGCCCAAGCTAGTTATCGTTTAGTGCACTGCCAGCACATAGTTCTTATCGGGCTCTATCTTCTAAGGGTTCTACAGGAAGATATTCGGGCTCTCAAGGTCTATCGCAGGCTCATCAGCCTTGTTAGTGAAGGGGCTGTTTTGAGTGTGGGGACTTGAGTCATCTCAAGATGGATTTCCCAAGCTTCTGAGTCATTTTCCACTGTAGGGAACGCAATCCATGGTTCCACTACTAGTAGTTACACCACCCACACAGCCAACTAGGGGTGGAGCTCAGTTAGTACTAGGCTGTTCTAGAAGGGGAGGTCAGTCAGGTGGAGGATAGGATTGTTGCTACGCATTCCCGGCCAGACTAGAGGCAACTGCTTCTGATGTCGTAACCACATGTATTGTTTCAGTGTGCCATAGGGATGCTTCAATGTTATATGAGCCTGGTTCAACTTATTCGTATGTGTCATCATATTTGCTCATTACAAGGATATGCCTCATGATTCTCTTGATATTCCTGTTTATGCATCTACACCAGTTAGTGATTCTATTATGGTAGCTCGTATGTACCGGTCTTGTATGTTTACCATTGGGATTTATTAGACTAGGGTAGATCTTTTACTGCTCAGTATGGTTGATTTTGAGGTGATTTTGGGTACGGATTGGCTATATCTATACCATGTATTCTTGATTGTCATGCTAAGACCCTGACGTTGGCGATGCTGGAGTTGCCAAAGTTAGAATGGATGGGTTTACTTGGCCACATGCCTAGTAGAGTGATTTCATTTTTGAAAGCTTAATGGATGGTTGAGAAGGAGTGTTTGGCATATTTGGCCTTCATAAGAGATGTTAGTGTTGATATTTCTACTATTGTGTCAGTTCCAGTAGTGAAGGAGTTTCTAGATATGTTTTCTGCAGACCCGTCGGGTATGTCATCCGACAGGGATATTGATTTTGGTACTGATTTGGTGTCGGGCACTCAGTCCATCTCTATTGCGTGATATCTCATGGAACCAACAGATTTGAAGGAATTGAAGGAACAATTACAGGATTGCTTGAAAAAGGTTTCACCAGGATGAGTGTTTCACCTTGGGATGCAGCGGTGTTGTTTGTAAAAAGAATGAAAGATGGTTCCATGAGGATGTGCATTGACTACAGACAGTGGAACAAAGTTACCATAAAAATAAGTATCCACTACCCCGCATTGATGATTTAATTGATCAACTTCAAGGTGCTAGGGTGTTCTCAATGATTGGCTTGAGGTCGGGTTACCATCTATATAGATCAGGGTTTCGAACATTCCTAAGACGACTTTTAGGACATGCTACGACCAGTAAGAGTTCTTGGTGATATCTTTTGATTTAACTAATGTCGTAGCAGCTTTTAAGCATTTGATGAATAGTGTTTTTCAGCTGCATAAGGATTCTATCGTTATTGTGTTCATTAATGATATATTGGTGTATTCCCATAGTAGGGAGGAGCACAAGCAGCATTTGAGGATTATGCTTCAGGTTTTGAGGGAGAAGAAGTTGTATGCTAAGTTAAGTGCGATTTTTGATTAGATTATGTGGCATTCATGGTCCACGTGGTGCTTGAGGGGATCAAGGTGGATCCAAAGAAGATTGAAGCAGTTTAGAGTTGGCCCAAACCTTCTACCACTTTTGAGATCAAGAGTTTTCTAGGTTTGGTTGGGTACTACCATTGGTTCGTGGAGGTGTTTTCATCTATAGCAGCTCCATTGACTAGAATCACTCAGAAATGTTCCTTATCAGATGGTTGGACGAGTGTGAGGAGAGCTTTTTGAAACTCAAGACTGCTTTGACTACAACCCCAGTTTTGGTTTTGCCTTCAGGATCAGGGTTATATACAATGTATTGTGATGCTTCGAGGGTTGGACTTGGGTGTGTTGATGCAGGACAGTAGGGTGATTGCCTATGTATCGCGTCAGTTGAAGCCCCATGAGAAGAACTATCTGATGCATGATTTAGAGTTAGCAGCTATTGTACACGAGCTCAACATTTGGAGGCATTATCTATATGGCGTGTCTTGTGAGATGTATAGGGTCATCGGAGTCTTCAACATCTATTTAAATAGAAAGATTTGAATTTGAGGGAGTACATATAGTTGGAGCTATTGAAGGACTATGACATCACTATTCTCTATCATTTAAGAAAGGATAATGTGGTTGTAGACGCCTTGAGTAGAAAGGAGAAGAGTATGGGGAGTTTAGCATTTATTCCAGTTGGGGAAAGGCCTCTAGCTATATATATTTAGGCATTGGCCAATAGGTTGGTCAGGTTAAATATTTTGATGTCGATCAGGGTTCTTGCTTGTGTAGTATCTCACTCATCTTTGTTGGAGCACATTAAGGCGCGTTAGTATGATTATCCCCACTTGCTTGTCCTTAAGGACACGGTACAACAAGGTGGTGCTAATGAGGTGACTATTGGTGATGATGGGGTATTAAGGCTTTAGGGTCGGATATGTGTTCCTAATGTAGATGGCTTGTGGGAGTTGATTCTTGAGGAGGCTTACAGTTCGCGGTATTCTATCCATCCAGATGCTACGAAGATGTATCGTGGTTTGAAATAGCATTATCAGTGGAGAAGGATGAAGAAGGACATTGTTGGGCATGTTCCACAGTGTTATAACTGTCATCAGGTTAGGTATGAGCATTAGAGGATGGGAGTGTTGCTTCAGAAGATTGATATACATGAGTGGAAGTGGGAGTGAATTACTATGGACGTCATGGTTGTTTTCCACATACTTTGAGCATGTTTGATGCCATTTGGTAAGTTGGGATCGGTTGACCAAATCAGCATATTTCATTCCAGTCATGACTACCTGCACTTTATAGTATTTGGCTAAGATTTACATCCGGGAGATTGTTCTCCTGCATAGAGTATCTGTCTCTATCATCTTAGATTGTGGCACTCAGTTTACTTTGCATTTCTAGAGACCGATTCATCATGAGTTGGACATAAAAGTTGAGTTGAGTACAACATTTCATCCTGAGACAGACGGATAGTCTGAGCGGACCATTCAGATCTTAGAAGATATGTTGTTGGCCTGCATTATTGATTTTGGAGGCCAGTGGGATCAGTTTCTACCGTTAGAAGAGTTTGCATTGTTGACCACCAATCTTGGCTCTCCCTTTTAAAATTAAATTATTTAGGCTCAATAATTTGCATTAAATGTGGTAAAATATTTTCTAATCAATAATACCTATTTTTAGATAAATATAATAGGAAATTAGTAATTAATAGTGTTATATTAATAATTCAGTATTAACAATTTATAGAATATATTACCCTTACTATTTTGAAACTATAAAATAACCTATATATTTTGATACACAAGTTTTATAATTAATTTTAAAAAATAATCTTTGATGTTTAATTACATCGCTCATTATTTTAAGCTAATCAGAAATTAGTTTCGTAATTTGGTAAATAAAGTGTTTCAATAGATAATTAATTAATTATAGAAATTTACAATGCATTTAATGATTATATTTTTATCATATTTAATTAGAATTATTTAAATTTGATTAAGTTAATTTTAAAGGGGTTAAAGATTAAAAGGCTACAATTGCAATTACCTAATTAAATACAATGAGGCTATTTGTTAAATCATATTCAGCCCAAAACACAGGCCCAACACGACCTGACCCGGTCTGGAACTAGCCCCTCTTATCCACTTTGGCAATCTATGCCAACTCCCGAGGACAAATGGCATCATGCCACGTCCCCCGTCTCACTCACTCACAAAACAAGCACAATTGATCTTAGGTCGTCGATCCAAATCATTGATGGTCCACATTTATTCTTGGTTTTTCCCTTGGTTTAAACTTCTCATCAGATCCCATCCCAACCGTTGGATCACACAGAATCAACGGTCACCTTTTTCCCCATTAACTATTTTATCGAAATTTATACCTTGAATTATCAGGGCCTTTGATCAAATGTTCCAACGGCCCATAATTAATCTCCCACTTTAAACCCTATACACCAACCAAATGACCCCTAACACTAATCGTTCTCACCTTGAACGGCTGCCTCCCTTTCCTCTTTTCCTCTATGTTCTCTCAAACTCTCTTCTCCCATCAGTCATGAAACCTTGCACAAATTAGTGCAAGGTCACGAATTCAAAACCTAGAATACTCAATTTGTCCCCTACATCCGCAAATCTCGCCTGATTCTTTCCCCTTTCTTCACCCAAATTCAAATTCCCAGTCTGAAACCCTAGACCTAAAACTGTGTAACCTGTAAACCTTTCAATCTATCATATGTTCCGTCAAATTGAGGCATGCATGGTTGTATCTTCAGCTTCATCATCATTATTCTTTTTCTAGAGGTCAAAGGCAGTGACTTCTAGACATTAGGGTTTAACCACTAGGTTGAAGACTTCAATGGTTGACCTTCTCTCATGCTCAGGTAAAATTCATCACTAATTTGCCCTCTTTTCCCTTCTAATTTTACCTTCTCACTATTGTCATCATCCACAATCGTTTGAATTTAACTAGAAACCTAAGGCTTCAATAGCTACTATAAATAGGAGATTTCAGTGCTCTCACCGAACATGAACTAATAGACACAAATATACCTAACAATATCCGCAAAAACATTGAAAGATTTAAAAAGTTTAAGTATTTTCGCTAAGTTTTAAGTTCCAGTAGCTTCTCCTAACTTATCTTTTCCTCTTTTTCATTTCTGCTCGAGTTTGGAACTAGTTTTGGATTTGGATTCCTAAATGGCTAAACAAAGAGCTCTTGCTTGGTTTGCTACCATACTGAAGGTCAATGTACACTGACCCTCCTTCTTCTTTGATCAATTGTGCAGTTTTGTGTATATGATGTCTTCTCTGTTGATTATCTTTCATTTGCGATGCATATTGGTAGCTTGTGGTTGTGTTTATTCTGCCTTCACATGCTATTTCTTGCTGATTGAATTGATTATCTCCTAATAAGTTATGATTGTGTTAATGCCGTTGGCCAATTTCTACCATTAATAAACTCTATTTCTCATGATTTAGATAGACAACAAATGCCCTCTTGATGACTGATGCTCTGTAGAACAAGTCCGATTGAATCCTTTTGATAATGAGTTGAACTAAGTTAATGTATGCATGCTATATCAGTTGTACTACGATGTTTAACTAACTCATTTGAACTATGCTCTTAGTCTCCTAATAAGTTATGGATGTATTCATGTTGTTGGCCAATTTCTACCATTAATAAACTCTATTTCTCGTGATTTAGATAGACAACAAATGCCCTCTTGATGACTGATGCTCTGTAGAACAAGTCCGATTGAATCCTTTTGATAATGAGTTGAACTAAGTTAATGTATGCATGCTATATCAGTTGTACTACGATGTTTAACTAACTCATTTGAACTATGCTCTTAGTCTCCTAATAAGTTATGGATGTATTCATGTTGTTGGCCAATTTCTACCATTAATAAACTCTATTTCTCGTGATTTAGATAGACAACAAATGCCCTCTTGATGACTGATGCTCTGTAGAACAAGTCCGATTGAACCCTTTTGATAATGAGTTGAACTAAGTTAATGTTATGCATGCTCTATCAGTTGTGCTACCATGTTTAACTAACTAATTTGAACTATGCTCTTAGACTTTGCCTAATGTCATGTTAAGAGTTCATCTGCTACACTATGCTATATTGGTCCTATATTTGTAATGTCATGCTACACTATTTTGGTTCAATAAAAGTAATCCTCATCATATTTTATGTTACACTTTTGACTTGTTTGCTTTGGCTGAATAATTTATTATTGAAATCATGCCTGTTGTGCACACTTAAGAATTCATATGTCAGTATAATCTGAATTTATGTAATGGATTCATTAGCTTAGTGATGATACTATATGCTCATATGATCTTGTAACCTTGAAGCTTTGTGGAAACCTCACTCTATGCTGGTTAAGTAATCCTTAATGACCTCTATACTTGTGTTTACCTAGTGATGCTACTGAACCTTTTCCTGCTTGTCATTTGAGAAAGATTCATGTATAAATTACCATGTTCCTTATTTAAAAATTGCCTCATGCTTGGTTGATGTCCTCGTCTGTATGACTTAATCATGAATCTGGAAGTAATGTGATAAATAAGGATCATGTTGTTAAGTTTGAACTAGATCAAAACTGATCCTCCTACCTATATTGATGCCTCTGCTGGTGTTGTTACTTTTAGAGAACCTGAACAAGGTTGTTAGTATAGGTAATTAGTAGAGTGCAGCCTCAACCATGTGTATATGTACTTCTAATTGTTTTGGAGGTCATTAAAATGACTGTTGAGATATTGTGAACCTAGTTAAGTTCCTGAAATGTTAACCTTCAGTAGAATTAATAAAACTAGTGTTGTATCTTCTCATGTTATCCACCAATTCTCAGATCACTCAATTAGGTATTTTTGAACTTGGATTAGTCTACTGATAGTTTGCCATTAATTCTCCTTATTTTAAATCTGTGTGACGGTCTCTTTAAATATTCTGATGCATGCTATGAATGATCATTGATATCGCTGGATACTATAAGTATTTGCAGTAGTTTTCCTCCTTATATATGGGTTCTGATCCTAAAATTAATGGTGTGATTATGGACTGTTCACATCTACACTCTTATGATAATGTTCTATGTAGTTTCTATAGAAATTCTATGGGTCCACTGCTACTCTCATGTTATTTACTAAGTGAACACCTTATTTGTCTATTAACCTCAAAGGAAGAGTAAGTGTGAGTGGTTAAGGGTATTTTGAGTGGGATCTAGTTTGTAGTTAAGATGCCCGTCCATGACACAAGGACTGCTCGAGGTCCATGAGACCCTTGTGAACTCTGAAGTGCCAGGGATCCAAAAGGTAGTTTGGCCATGAATAAGGTTTTGCTCTAAGCCTCTAATCATTGACACTTATTATTCCTTTTAGGATTAATATAAATAAAGTTCGTTTCATTGTATTCTTTAATCTTGTCTACTTGTTGTGATTTTGTTTTGTTGGGCCTCATGTTGGTTTCACTAATTATCATCTTTATCTCTTTGTGTGCATGTTTGAATTGAGGCCTGCTGAGTTCTTTGGAACTCAGGCCCAAATTCCAATCTATGACCCATTTGTTGAATGAAGTCTGCAGCTGCTTGTAGATCTTCTAGGCCTGATCCACTAGCCCAATATCGAGAGTCTAGTTCCTTTTTCCTTCTCACTTTTAGACGATAGATCTGATTATTTATTCTGTGAATATGTTTGATACTAACACTATTATTGGATACATTTGGTATATTTTGAATTTTTTAGGAACCTAGGCAAACCAGGCCCATAGGTAAACAAAAGAGAATACAAGTTTAGCATCATGTTCACTATAATACATCGATGCATTGATCACTTATTTTTCTTAACAAATAAAATACTTCATTTTTTTATCACTAACCACTTTCAATAAAGCTCTTGAGTTTAAACAGTTTTAAAAAGCGAAAGATCTCTCTTTGGAAAAAATCAGAATTGAAACGATGTTTACAAGGCTAATTTTCAAGAAAAACAAAACCAACACGGCTGGTAATCGCGAACTAACAAACTTCAATGAGTTTTTCCAACATAACTCCGATTGAAACTGATTTTCCCAAAAGGTACACCCATGACTAATGTTTTCTAGTGATCTTTTATCCTATAAAGTTACATGAACAACCACATTTTACGAGATAAAGAGTTTAAATCTTCTTTCAAAAACATAGAAGTATTTCATAAGTCTTTCTCAACTTTTGTAGGTATGAACATTTCAAAATATGTTTCATAAGTTATAAACTTTGTAAAACCTATAACTCTATTTTTTAAATACATACGCAACTTTCTTTCGAAATAGTATATTTTAAACAAGACTTAGAATATGCTATAGACTTTAAGTACCCGACTAAGCAGAATATAGACTGTTACTTCCCCGAACCTAGCCTAAGTTTAAGGAGCTACTTCAGGTAGATTTTAGTGGGTTCCTAACATCTTCCCCTTAGAATAACAAGAACCCTTATGCAAAATCTCACTGGTTAGCACACCATTAGAATATTAATATATTAAAACATAGGTACCCTAATATACCTTAAATATTAGGTGGCGACTCTCTTTTATCAACATCAGAAGAACCACTAGTTGAATCTTGGTTTGACCTATGCAAAATAGGGTGCAATAATATGGCGACTCAGCTGGGGATTTACCCTTAGGTTCTGACCTTAGCAAACTTAGGCTAGATCTGAAATTTTGGGGATGAGAATCAAATTTGCCCCACAATTAAACAACATGGAAAACCTTCCAACACACTCATAACTCGGGACTACACACCACATCAAGACAGAAACCAAGCACCTATCAGTCCTTTTTACGCCTCAAGCAAACTTTTCTCCTCACATCCAGGTCATCTGAACACAGCCTGCAGTCATATCCTACTCATCATTTAGTCATCCAACCACTCACCGACCATAATTTCCACTCACAGGGACACTACCGAACGTATAATCCCAAAGGCACATGCATACACAACCGAAATTCCCGTGCTCAAGCTGCAGTCAAAACCTGGCCTCAAGTCCTCCAAACTGACCCATCATCAGCACACAAGAATCACATCTCGCATCTCATCCATGGAATCACAAGTCGTCGATGCACAACCGATACCGAGCGCTCATATGCGCATACAAATGCGTGGAAGAAATTCAAAGAGTTACGCTTTAAGCTAAATCAATGTCGCACGATAAGGAAAGAAAGATGGGAAGTTTATTCTAAATGCCCTGCAGCCTCTCGAAGATAGGTATGGACGTCATCATACCGATCCGCAAGACTCTACTAGACACTTGCTCATGACTCATAGAACCTATGAACCTAGTGCTCTAATACTAACTTGTCACGATACAAAAATCACTAGTCGTGATGGCACCTAACTCCACCCGCTAGGTAAGCCAACTAACAGACAATGCAATCCAAATGAAATTATAGGAAAATAGTGAAGAATTATCTAAACATTTACAAATTAACCCAAGAACTGGTAGTACAAATCATGTGGTTTTAAGACTTAGAATTTACAAAGCTGATACAAATATTTACACGATCTGTTTGAAAGCTACATAAACAGATTAACAAAATCTAAAGCCACCAAGGACAAGTGGCAGTTATATTCGAAATTCATGAGCATCTTCAGGGTCAGCTCCCGGCATCACCAGCAGCTCCACTCCAAAAGTCTGCACGCAAGGTGCAGAAGTGTAGTATGAGTACAACCGACCCCATCTACCCAGTAAGTATTTTATCTAACCTCGTCGAAGTAGTGACAAGGCTTTTTAGTAAAACGATGCTCACTAATAAATATCTGTACCGAAATCTAGCAATAGAACTATGCTACAGTATAACAGTATAGAGTACACAAAACGAATGTACAAAAAAATAACAGAGTACTAGAAGAGATCACAATTCAACAGTTTCCAATATCTCAACTGCTCTTCTCCTTAGAGCGAAACCAATAAACCACAATAGTCACCCCATAACTTTCATAATGTGAGGAATATGCTATCATAATGTGAGGAATATACTCTGATAACACGGTAGAAGGCAAGTACTAAGTGCAACCAAAATAGATACGACAAAGATATAATTATGACAGCAGGAAGTAGGCCTGGTATTTGCAAGTTTAGCAAGTAGAAGGCATGAGTGACACAATAACAAATAAGATAAAGAACAAGAACATGGCATTAACGACAAGTCATATAAAAACCATAAATACAACAATAACAGCTCAATGTAACGGCATGAACGTATACACAAAGGAAAGATATCACAACATAATGCATGGCCCTTGTCCTCACCTGCACGAAAACACCCATTGTGCCATGAACTCATGATAATTTAAAGTATGATAATATAAATGAAATGGCACGGCATCACCCTTCGTGCTTTTACTCACAAGTGATATGGCACAGCATCACCCTTCGTCCTTTTACTCTCAATAATATGGCACGGCATCACCCTTCGTGCTTAACACTCTCCCTCACATGATAATGTATAAACAAAGGCACGACATCACCCTTCATGCTTTACACTTTTCCTTACCCAGCATATGTATATCAATGTCAAACAAGGCAGGAAGTATAAATAACGTCAACGAGAGTGTTTAAAAGAATATTCCAAATGAATCCCAATCACAACTTTCCGAGCCAACAATAGTTCAATAAACCTGCAAGAACCTTATTATTCAAGTATTCCAACAAATCTCACAAATGATTTAGAACACAAGTATAAAATCTAGTATCTCAAGAATATCGGTCGTAGCAATGTATTAATGATTATGCATATTGATGACCGAATTAAACACACCAATGTATTCCCAGAAGTCCATCAAATTTGACCAAGTTATAATAAGCTAAGTCTTAGTTCTAACATTTAATACTATGTTCTTAGTATCTAAGAGTCAAGTAAGGCGTGAGGCAAGAAGGTCACGTGATTCTACAAGACACAATTTATAACATAATTTACCCCCGAGCGTGGTTAACCCTGGCACATGCATATAGGCTCATCACCTCATATATGTATCACCCCCGCATGTAGCAAACAATGTCAAATAGTAGAAAAAATTCCCTCAACCAAGTTAGGCAAGAAACTTACCTCAATTCGGCTAACTCAATACTCAATTTAGCTTTTCCTTTACAAATTCACATCTGCTCGGCTCAATCTAGCCAAAGACGACTTAAATACATCACACAATGCAAGGGAAAACAATTTCAATTAATAAAGCTGTGATTTTTATACAATTTCCTAAAAAGTCAACAAATGTCAACAAAAGTCTTGCCCGGTCAAAACCCGGGTCCAAGGGTAGGTCTTGACTACCCATATCCTCACGAGTCCAAATACGTATTTTGTTTCCAAATCCGAGTCCTATTCTACTCTCAAATCCCAAATTTTTATTTTTCAAAGTTTTGACAAAATCCCCAAATTTTTCTCTAGATTATTATGAATTTAATATTAAATCTTATGTAAAATCATGAAATGTAGTTGAGAATTGATTACCGGTACTTACCCAATGATTTGGTATGATAATCCCTTCACAAAATCGCCTCCCATCGAAGCTAGGGTTCAAAATACAAAAACATGAAGCTAAGTCTCGCAATTCTCAGCAATATGCAGGCTGCATATGTCGCATTTGCGACATGGGGTTCGCAAATGCGAGTCCTTTCCCCATCAGCCCAGCTTCGCAATTGCGATAGTCGCATTTGCGACCAAAACATCGCAAATGCGATGACGCCAGTACCAGCACTCAAGGTTCTTACCAAAACACTCTGATGCTAATCCGAAACTCACTCGAGCCCCCGAGGCTCCAAACCAAACACCCACACAAGTCTAAAACATAACACGAACTCGCTCGCGCGACTAAATCGCCAAGATAACACCTAAAACTACGAATTGAGCACCAAATCAAAAGAAATTTTCAAGAAAATTTTAAAACTTATATTTCAACAATTGAACGTCCGAATCACGTCAAACCAACTCTGTTTCTCACCAAATTTGATAGACAAGTCATAAATATAGAAATGAACCTATACCGGGTTCCGGAAGTAAAATACAGACTAGGCATCAACAATTTCAAACATAGATCAAACTCTTAGATTCATTAAGCCTTTAAACTTTCAAATTTCAACAAAATGCGACAACTCGAGCTGGGGACTTTCGAATTCGATTCCGGGCATAAGCCCAAGTCCCAAATCACGATACGGACCCATCGGGACCGTCAAAACACAGATCCGAGTATGTTTGCTCAAAACGTTGACCAAAGTCAACTCAAATGGGTTTTAAGGTAGAGATTTCATATTTTTATCAGTTTTTAACAAAAAAGCTTTCCGAAACAACACCCAAACAATACACGCAAATCGAGGAGGGCTAAAATGAGGTATTTGAGGCTTCAAAACACATAATTAGGTTCTAAAACATAAGATGACCTATCGGTTCATCACATAATACATAATACGGGGATACTTGTGCCATCAAACTACCGAGAACAGTGCAAGTGCCCAAAACGACCAGTCGGGTCGTTACATCCTCCACCCCTTAGACATACGTTCATCTTCGAATGTGCCAGGATTCATTCCTAAGCTATCAAATCACGGTGTAACCTTATTATGCATATACGTGGGGGTGATCCCACGTCACCCTGCTCCATATAAGCCTGCCAATGCAACATAACTAGAGATCCTTACTTCAACCTTGGTCCTTAAACCTTAGAACCCAATCTCTAACATCCTGAATTCATTACAAGACCCGAATCTCACATCTACACACTGTATAAACCTGAACATGTTGTATTTGGTCATAACCATAACCCCAAGATGAAATCACATGGTACACCCCATAACTCAGACACTCACAGCAGGAACTGCTGACCACTATTACTGCCCAAAAACAAATCCGGTGCTGGTAGCAAACCTCACATTTTTAGAGCCTCGTTCAAAACCTTCACACCTTGCCGATGATGAAAGAAACACGCATAACCTCTTAATCACTCATTTGATCTATAAGCCAAGAAACTCACTCGTCCGACCAGGGCAATTGCCCAAATCCTCAGCAGTATTTAGTATTATTCTTCCAAACCTTCCTCATCCCAATACAATAGTGTCATTCTCAAGTCTAGAAACCTCATCTCAGTCAATACAAGCAACCCTACCGACAAGTAATAATTCCGACATGACAGATAACGGTAAGAGAGCTAAATAAGAAGACTACTAAACAAGTTAAGCAGACAGGGAAATTTTAGCTTTTTCCTATTAACTATTTTCAACAAGGTGAAAGCAAAACTACACGAAGTAAGCATCAGGAGTTATATTTCATCACAGTATCGTTGTGGCGTGCAACCCGACCCCATCATATCAATCCACATAGGATCCCATCGGTCCATAATACTCGGGCTCACTGATCACATGTGTGTCAATATCAAACACAATAGAGTGCACAAAATATAACTGTGGGAAACATTATTAGGAACACACAATACTGAGAAGGACAAGCACAACTATGGTGCAATAAGCATATCAACATCACGAAGGCTATCTCACCCATAGAACCGTGAGGCCTAAATTGAATTACAATATGCGTACGTAGAACCATGTAACCCTCACAAGCCGTCATAGCATAAGAGAGGAGCACAAAACACAGACCAAGGCGTGAATAACATCTATTCTGCCCGACGATATACCTGTGGTAACAGATGCACATGAGTAATCAAATCCGATCTAATACAGAATGCACATCCTCATTTGGCCTACCAATGGGCCCCCAAATCAACTCCGGTCATCCCCGAACAGACAAATAGCCCTCCAAAAGTTCACAACCATGAAACAATATGCTTCTGAGAACTCCCAGTCTCCAAATCCATAGAACACACGAATCATCCTACCTGATCCCAACTCCACCGCCCAAATGTCTAACACACCTCTCGTATATAATCATCCGGCAAGGAATACTTATATAATTTATCTGTGCCACATAACAAAATCTGAATCTCAGCAGTCAACTAACCAGGCGAGCACCACAATATCAATGTTGCATCCATAAGTCAAAACACAATACGTCTTCTGAAATGCACACCCTTCTCAGGCAATACCAAATAGTGATAGCATCCATCTAGACATCTGAAATCATCTGTGCCGTCTAAGAATTCATGACCTTCCCTTCGAAACTGAACCGTGGCCTTGCATGTGTAAAACTCAATCCCGATCGGTTAGAAACCTTCTATTTGATCTCATCAGGGAGGAAATCCTAATACGCAACATGTTCCTCACACCAGTATGAACCATACACCTCGATACGTGATAGAAATCATCGAGAACTCCTTGGAATCCATTTTCACATAATCAAGCTATCAGAACCGAATCCCTCCAACTCAACCAAGCCATGCAGTTGCAAAACAACCATGAGCATTGCCACAAAACACCTGTGGAGACCAACCACATCATAAGTACCCAAAGACCGATCATACCATTACCGTGTTGATCTAATTTACTATTAAACTGCCCTGTTTTCTTCGAGTTCCTTCCAAATTACTCTTAAGTTGATACCCCTCCTTGAGAGAACACCATGATCCTTACCCCAAAGCTCGCCATAAGAGATTCTAGCATAAAAACCACACCGCCCTAAGGCCCATAAGCTGCTGCATTTCCTCTAAGCACCCCAACGTACCACAACCGAGACACCCACTCTGAAGAGACCTTCTATGAATCTAAAGTCGTTTCCTCCACCACTTAGTCTTCTTGATACTGAAATGCATACTCCACAATGATATAAAAATACCACGGGCCTCGACACCATCCAACGTAAATCTTATATTCTAGCCACAACTTCTATGCCACCACTTAATCTTCCTGAGTCTGAACTCGTCAATAAGGCATGAGAATCAATTTCGCCCCACAATTAAACAACATGGAAAACCTTCCAACACACACATAACTCGGGACAACACACCACATCGAGACAAAAACCAAGCACCTATCAGTCCTTTTTATGCCTCAAGCAAACTCTTCTCTTCAGATTTAGGTCATCTGAACATAGCCCGCAGTCATATCCTACTCATCATTTAGTCATCCAACCACTCACCGACAACAAATTCCACTCATAGGGACACTACCGAATGTATAAGCCCAAAGGCACATGCACACACAACCGAAATTCCCGTGCTCAAGCTGCAGTCAAAACCCGACCTCAAGTCCTCCAGATTGACCCATCATCAGCACACAGAAATCACATCTCGCACCTTATCCATGGAGTCATAAGCCGTCGATGCACAACCGATACCGAGCGCGCACATGCACATACAAATACATGGAGGGAATTGAAAGAGTTACGCTTTAAGCTGAATCAATATCGCACGATAAGGAAAGAAAGATGGGAAGTTTATCCTAATTGCCCTACAACCTCTCAAAGATAGGTATGGACGTCATCATACCGATCCTCAAGACTCTACTAGACACTTGCTCATGACTCGTAGAATATATGAACCTAGTGTTCTGATACCAACTTGTCACGACCCAAAAATCACTAGTCGTGATGGCACCTAACTCGACTCGCTAGGTAAGCTAACTAACAGACAATGAAATCGAAATGAAATTATAGCAAAATAGTGAGGAATTATCTAGACAGTTACAAATTAACCAAAAAACTGGTACTACAAATCATGAGCTTCTAAGACTTAGAATTTACAAAGCTGATACATATAATTACATGATCTGTTTGAAAGCTACATAAAACAATTAACAAAAATCTGTCCCGAAATCTAGCAAGAGAACTATACTATAGTATAACAGTATAGAGTACACGAAATGAATGTACAAAACAATAACAGAGTACTAGAAGAGATCACAATTCAACAGTTTCCAATATCTCAACCAATCTTTTCCTTAGAGCGAAACCAATAAACCACAATAGTTACCCCATAACTTTCATAACGTGAGGAATATACTCTGATATCAAGTCAATTGCATGGCAACACCCTTCGTGCATTTATCTCATCCTCACCAAATATACATATAACAGTACCAACCGGATAGCAGAAATGCCGATAACAATAATGATAAAGTAGGAAATATGCAAGTTACAATAATGAACGAGAATGTACATAAGGGAATCAGTAACAGACTAGGCGGAAAGCATAGAGGTGATAACAACAATCAGGAAAAGGAATGTAACTTCAACTAACTAGCATGGTGGAGGCATAAATACAAATACAACGAATAAGAATGGAACACATGATCTTTATGCGTTACCAAGTAGAAGCATAAATGACTAACACGGTAGAAGGCATGTACTAAGTGCAACCAAAATAGATACGACAAAGATATAATTATGACAGCAGGAAGCAGGCATGGTATTTGCAAGTTTAGCAAGTAGAAGGCATGAGTGACACAATAACAAATAAGATAAAGAACAAGAACATGGAATTAACAACAAGTCACATAAGAACCATAAATACAACAATAACAGCTCAATGTAACGGCATGAACGTATACACAAAGGAAAGATAGCACAACATAATGCATGTCCCTCATCCTCACCTGCACGGAAACACCCATCGTGCCATGAACTCATGATAATTTAAAGCATGATAATATAAATGAAATGGCATGGCATCACCCATCGTGCTTTACACTCACATAACATGGCACAACATCACCCTTCGTGCTTTTACTCATAAATGATATGGCACGGCATCACCCTTCATGCTTTTACTCTCAATAATATGGCACAACATCTCCCTTCGTTACACTCTCCCTCACATGATAATGTATAAACAAAGGCACGATATCACCCTTTGTGCTTTACACTCTTCCTTACCCAGCATATGTATATCAATGACAAACAAGGCAGGAAGCATAAATAACGTCAACGAGAGTGTTTAAACGAATATTCCAATTGAATCCCAATCAAAACTTTCCAAGCCAACAATAGTTCAATAAACCCGCAAGAACCTTATTATTCAAGTATTCTAACAAATCTCACAAATGATCTACAACACAAGTATAGAATCTAGTATCTCAAGAATATTGGCTGTAGCAATGTATTAATGATTATGCATATCGATGACCGAATTAAACACACCAATGTATTCTCATAAGTCCATCAAATTTGACCAAGTTATGGTAAGCTAAGTCTTAGTTCTAACATTTAATACTATGTTCTTAGTATCTAGGAGTCAAGTAAGGCATGAGGCAGGAAGGTCACATAATTCTACAAGATATAATTTATAACATAATTACCCCCGAGCATGGTTAACCCTGGCACATGCATATATGCTCGTCACCTCATATATGTATCA
>AWOL01S0006050.1:0-41335 GCA_000715115.1 Nicotiana otophora
TAGGGGTAAGGTCTGCGTACATACTACCCTCCCCAGACCCCGTTAATGGGATTCTACTGGGTTTTTGTTGTATTATCGCTATCAAGAATAGGAGGTGTAGGACGGGTAACAGGTTTGGGTCGGGGAGCCGGGGGAAGTGGAGGAGGAACAGATTGGCCACTAGATTCACCACTCTTCGATTTTTTCTTATTTTTACTAAATATATTTTTTAAGGAATAAGCCATCTTAATTAATCAAGCAAAGTAAATAAAACAAACAAAATTATAATATTAAAACTTAAGAGTTGGAACGAGTTTACCGAATTGACGAACAACTTATTGGAAATTGATTATCGTTGAAGACTTCAATTCATCAACTTCACAATTGTTTCACAAATTGTAACAATAAATTAAATAATAGTAGCAATTATAGAAGTAAATTATAGAGAGATTGTGATAGATTGATGATTTTGTAAGAAAAAATGAAATAATGATGGAGTATTTATAGTTACAAATAGGAAACAAGTGTAATTATAAAAAGTTTGGGATTAAAACAAAGTTGGGGGGGAGGGGGGTTAAATGACTATTTTATTATTATTATTTCTTTTAAAGAAAATAGCCGTTGGGATCGTTTGGCCCGCTAAGATCCTGGGCCGGTCCCGGGCCCTGACGGGCTAAACGGTCACGGGCCTGACGGGCCCAAATCATAGGACCGGCCCACGAAACCGGACCAGGCCCGCTAAAACCGGGCCAAACGGTCCTGGCCCATTTAGCCCGTTTGACCCGCGGTCCCGGGCCTGGACCGGCCCACTTGCCACCCTTACACTAGACTAATAATTAGCTCATTCTTCCATAATGGATAAATGTCTGCTAATTTCAAAAATAGAGTAATAAGTTGTAAATATTTCTAAGTGTGGATGACTTTTAAATAGTTTAAATAATTAATATATTTCCCGACTTCCAAATAATTTCCTATCCATAAACTCTTGGTCTTACAATAATTTCAAATTAGTTTAGGAAAATAATACAAGTGCGCGTTCACATGACTTGACCAATCAACTTCGAATAATAATAAATGTATTATTAATTGTGTACACGTACGCGTGACATAATTCTTGATGCCAAACAAAAAAATGAGTACACGTACGCGTGACTTATTTCAAGATAATTTTCATAAATCTAATCAAGCAATAAAAGCGGACATAGGTAAAACATGAGAACCAATAAAACACAGGTTATCCAAAAATAATATAAGCCAAATGTAGTCAATAAAGCGACCGTGCTAGAACCACGGGACTCGGGGAATGCCTTACACCTTCTCCCCGGTCAACAGAATTCCTTACCCGAATTTTATTTTCGCAAATCAATAATAATAGAGTCAAACCTTCCTTTGACTAGGGATTCAAATAAATGATGACTTGGAACACCCAAATAATTAATTCCAAGTGGCGACTCTGTAAATAAAATAATCCCTACTCAAATTTATCACTTTAATTGAAAAAACTCTTTTAACCCACAACAATCCATAACACACATATCTTTTGGGGTATAAAAGAGGTGTGACAGCTCTGGCGACTCTGCTGGGGAAAAGAACCCAGAGCCTCTGGTTCAGGGTTCAGAATTCGAGCTTGTAATATGATCTATACTTGGCTTTCTTGATTGTTGATATTACTGTATTTGTGGGTATAATGTGCTATTTGTCTCTCATTTACCACTTTGATATTATTTGAAATGTATAAATTGCCTTCTTACGCTTCCCTTATGAATCTTATGAATTTATGGTGCATACGTGCGCGTGACCCACTTTCTGTTAGAGGTCATACCAAATAGAACGAGGTTGGATCAACAACTAGGCCGGATAGACTTTCGTGCTCCCAGTACGTTGTCCCCACTTTGGCTCGAGCTGTCCACTTGGGTAAGCCAGGTATAAAACACTCCATCAGGACTTTAAACCTACAATAACATATCTTCATGTCGGATCCCTAGTAAAAACGTTTATTTGCATCATGTGCATTTGACTTTGGGGACTCAACACACGGGTTGGGTCCGTCTAGGACAGGTGTACCTGAAAATTACAAGACTATCCTGATGCATCTTATGTGCTACATGTACATTATGTTTGATTCGGTTTGTTTATGTTGACCGGCTTCTAAAAAATAAAAATAAGAATAAGAATAAGAATTGAGAGAAAACCATAAGAAATAAAATATGAGAGAAAATTTACCCGTTTTGTTTTTAAAAATATCTTGGTATTTGAAAATCTAAAAACCTTGTCAAAAGTTTACCCCAAAACGATTATTACAAAATAAGATTGAAGTTTTCCAAAAAACAAAAAGGGTATCTCCCATTCCTGAAATATTTACCGAACTACGCGGGTCTGATTCTCACCGGATGTGAGATACGTAGGCAAACCTCATCGGTTTCGGCCGCAATTTTTAAAAATTCAAAAATATTTTTATTTAATTCCTTCTTTAGAAATCTTTCATTAGAAAATTCCAAATAAAATAAAATAAAAAATTTAAAATATTTTCTTTCTTTTTAGAAGTCTTTCATTCCAAAAAGAAAATCAAATCAAAATCCAAAAATATGTTTTTTTTTCCTTCTTTAGAAGTCTTTCTTCGGAAAAAATAAAATAAAAACCGAAATTCAAAAAAATCAAATTCTTTCTTCTTTAGAAGTCTTTCTTTTCAAAAATTCTTAAACTAAAAAATAAAATTATATATATATATATATATATATATATATATAATCAAAATTCAAAAATATTTTCTTTACTCTTAAAGAAATTTTCCTTTCAAAAAGTTTCCTCCAAAAAACAAAAACTCAAAAATTTGTTCCTTGTTAAAAGTTTTTATGGTGTGTTTTGTGTATGAGTAAAAGAAATAAAGAAAAAAGGGTTAGTTTGTTTACTTTAATCATGATCTTCCCTGAACTACGTAATGATCTGATTCATGCGGCGTCATGATACGTAGGCAATCCCCATAGGATTCGATCATAGCCATAAACAAATTGAGTGAAAAAATAAATCGGAAAAAAAAAGAAGAAAAACATTTAGTGAAAAAGAAAGAAAAGAGTGACAAAAAAAAATAACAAAGAAAAACAAAGAGCGAAAAACAACAAAAAGATAAAGAAAAAAGAAATCAAGGTATGAAAAAAAAAATTCAAAAAACAAGAAAATAGAAAAAAAGGAGAGCCTTCCGAGAAGGAATCAGTTCACCCCTGTTGGTGAATCATACTCGAGCTTGTTCCAAAAAGCTAGTAATGCTAGGTCTACTGCAACCAGTAGCCTTGAACCGGTGCACCAGACTAATGCTAGATGTGAATACCACTCTGAAGCAGTGGGACATGATACAGAAGACTATTGGATTCTTAAGAGAGCAGTGAAAGACCTCATTGAGGTCAAGGCAATTATGCTTAGGGATGAAGAGGACCCTAATATGATAAACAATCCTCTGCCTACTCACACCAATGGGCCAGTAGTCGGAATGATCTATAAAGATGGGGAATTTGATCCGGCACTAAAGGCCATTGCAGCCATTGCCGAGACAGAAGAAAAGCCAAAACAATAACGGTCGCCAAGCCTGAAAGTCCCCCATCAGAGGGGAGTCTCGATAGCCAGTCTTGCTATCCTTTCTGTGTTTAGATTATCTCAGGGTGTAATCCAGATGTTTTACTTTATTGTCTTACTTTCCAATGTAAACCCTTCTATCTTTAAAATTCAAAGGAAAAGAGATCAAAAAAATAAAATAAAAATCAAATAAAAGTAGTATTTCATTGTCCAGGAATGTCTCTTTTCTTAATTTTGTCACTTTTGTTATTCTCTTTTCAGTTCTGTTAATGCAGATTTTAATGACATGACATGCTTGCGGACTTCATGCCCAGATCCTAAAATGTTGTCAGAGTTTGAATTAATGATTCAAGAGTCATAATACAATGAAGATAAGCTTAAGGAAATAAAATAAAGAATCGGAACAATTAAGGGAAATTGGCTCAAGATTGGAAAGATTCATACATTGTAACAAGAGTACTGCCAAAAGAAAGCATTGTACCTGGGAAACATCGAAGGAAATGTCCTTGAAAGAACTGTCAATGCAAGTGTAGTCAAAAGGTAGTATGCTTGATCCTCTATAACATTAATGTTCTCCAGTTTCGATGAAGAAGGCTTCTTTTTCACTATCCAAATATTCAACCCTTTGCAAACACTTAGACCCATATCTTTTTTTTATTACCCTCTTTGGAGCCTGGAAGTTATTATTGAAAAAATATTGAATGAAAAATGAAAAAGAAAAAAAAAAGAAAAAAAAGAAGAAGAAAAGACAAAAAGAAAATGAAATGAAAAAAAAGGAAAAAGGAAAGGAAAAAGAAAGAGAAAAGAAAACAAAACAGAAGAAAAAGCCAAAGAAAAATATAAAAACAAAGTTCATTGAACTACGTTCGACTTGATTTCGAAAGGATACGTAGGCAGCCTCTCTCTGGGGTTCAGTCACACCAAAATAAAAATCTACGTTCTCCCAAAAGTTAAAACTGGGGCAGATGTTACAATGGTTCGCGATGGTTTCACTTGAAAGGTCCCAAAGTTGTAATTCAATCCAAATTATTTTTACCCAAATCCTTCCTATCAATCAACGAGAATGTTCAAGAATTAGAGGATACAATCATTTGGATCCGATGCAACCAAAATGAGAGAAATAAAGTGAGAGAGTCTTATTGGTGAAAACCCTCACGGGCACCATAGGGCGATGACGAGCAGAGAAAATGAAAATGAAAATGAGAGAGTCTTGTAGTGAAAACTCGCAAAGAGCACTATAAGGCGATGGTGAGAAAAGAAATGAGAGAGGCCAGTTAGCGAAAACCCGCAAAGGGCGCTACTAGCCGAATGAGGGTGTTTGATACTCCGATATGAGCACAACTAAGGCAGTTTCAAGATGAACATTTGCGACATATTTTTGAGAATTAAACAACTCATACGGATCAAGCATCCAGTCCAAAATGCATGTCATGATTCATTGAAATCGACACATACCTCCAGATAAGTCTCCCTATTCCCCTCCCCCGAAAGAGGCACCTTTTGTTTAGACACAATTCCTTTTTTTTTCTCACTTTCAATTGCTTTTCTATTTTAACCCATAATTTTTCTTTGATTCATTTTTCGGTCTAATCTTGCATCAAAAGCAAAGAAAAGAAATGGCTGCAAAATTGACTATAGTTTCCCTATAATACCAAGCATAATTTGGGGCATATACGACATTGATGAAGGCACGAATCTATCTATGATCTCTTTTGATAAGACGAACAAAGCGTCTCAAAGAAACTGAAAAGGTCGCCTAAGCAAGACTTGCTTCGTGGGGAAAGTTGATAAGCATTACAGACACGAACTGGTACTAGTTGCAAGACAACTAAATTCTATTTTAAAGGAAATTTGCCTTGCCTTAGGTACAAGAGTTAGCGGTACCATAGACATACTAATATGAAATAGTCGGGGGCAACATCGGAGAGCCAAAGTCTCCAGGAAGCTATACAGAGTATCCAAGCATCTTAGTACCATACTGGAAGAATCAGTTCTTCTACAACAATTACCGTGACTTCAAGATACTTAGGGTATCAAGGCCGCAAACCAACCACCACTTTGAAAACTCACAGATTTTCTTTGTTTAAAACAGGAACAAAGCAATGCAGAATGACGATTCTCAAAGGACGAATATCACCAAAGATAAGTCCCTCAAAATCTCCATTTTATTTTATTTTTCAGCATGCATCACTACTGTCTATACCTCTCATTTTCATAGCTTAACTCAGGTAGAACCTTTTCGCCTAGAGGGATCTAGCTCATAGTTCTGGGTAGAAGTACTCTTCGCCCACGCTTGCTTTTCGTAGCTTAACCCAGGTAGAACCTTTTTGCCTTGGGGGATCCAGCTCATATTTCCGGGTAGAAGTACTCTTCGCCCAGGCTTATTTTTTTAGCTTAACCCAGGTAGAACCGTTTCTCCTAAAGGGATCCAGATCATAGTTCCGGGTAGAAGTACTCTTCGCTCAGGTTGTTCTACGTAGCTTAACCCAGGTAGAACTTTTTCGCCTATGGGGATCCAGCTCATATTTTCAGGTAGAAGCACTCTTCGCCCAGGCTTGTTTTTCTTAGCTTAACCCAGGTAGAACTGTTTCGCCTAGGAGGATCCAGCTCATAGTTCTGGGTAGAAGTACTCTTCGCTCAGGTTGTTTTACGTAGATTAACCCAGGTAGAACCTCTTCGCCTAGGGGGATCCAGCTCATAGTTCCGGGTAGAAGTACTCTTCGCTCAGGTTTGTTTTTCTTAGCTTAACCCAGTTAGAACTTTTTTGCCTAGGGGAGCTCATAGTTCTGAGTAGAAGTACTCTTCTCTCAGGTTGTTTTACGTAGCTTAACCCAGATAGAACCTTTTCGCCTAGGGTGATCCAGCTCATAGTTCCGGGTAGAAGTACTCTTCGCTCAGGTTGTCTTACGTAGCTTAACCCAGGTAGAATCTTTTCGCCTAGGGGGATCCAGCTCATAGTTTCGGATAGAAGTACTCTTCGCCCATGCTTGTTTTTCTTAGCTTAACCCAGGTAGAACCTTTATGCCTAGGGGGATCCAGCTCATAGTTTCCGGGTAGAAGTACTTTTCGCCCAGGTTATTTTTCGTAGCTTAACCCAGGTAGAACTTTTTCGCCTAGGGGTATCCAGATCATAGTTTCCAGGTAGAAGTACTCTTCGCTCAGGATGTTTACGTAGCTTAACCCAGGTAGAACCTTTTCGCCTAGAGGGATCTAGCTCATAGTTCCGGGTAGAAGTACTCTTCGCTCAGGTTGTTTTATGTAGCTTAACCCCGGTAGAAACTTTTCGCCTAGGGGGATCCAGCTCATAGTTCCGGGTAGAAGTACTCTTCACTTAAGTTGTTTTACGTAGCTTAACTCAGATAGAAACTTTTCACCTAGTGGGATCCAGCTCATATTTCGGGTAGAAGTAATTTTTGCCCAGGCTCGTTTTTCGCAGTTTAACCCAAGTAGAACCTTTTCGCCCAAGAGATTCATTTTCATTTCAGCAATACAGGACACCATCCCATGACTACATTCTTTTCAGTAATACAGGGTAGCAACCCGGGATTACATTATTTTTCCATAATACAGGGTACCAACCCCCGGTTACATTTCCTTACCAGTATTAGGGTACACTAATCCCTAGTCGTTTTTCCAATATAGGGTCTCCACTCCCTAGTTTCTTTCATTTTAGACATAGGGTCTCCATTCCCTAATCTCTGTGTTTTTCGGGGTACACCATTCCCGACCTTTTATTGCTTTCAATAAAGAACTAGTTTAGAATTTTGTTACAATAACTCACGAAATTTTCCTAGTGCAAATTGGGGCAGAAAAATTTCGTTCGTTTGTTTGTTTTGGTGTCTGAGTAGGTTTTACCTCAAGGCACATGGATCGAGATGGGCAAAAGAATAAGTCTCAATTCAGAATAAAAGAAAAGAAAAAATAGGTGAATTCGAAATGCAAAAGCAGTTGAAAAGATGTGGAATGCTCAAGACATGACTGAAGCCACGAGCATTGGAGTCCCGTTTTGATTAGAAGAAGCTATAGAACAATGAACTAGCACCTACAGCTAGCGAGCATCAAGGTTTAGATCAGAGTTTGCATGAAGAACCAGTCAAGACTCAAGATCAAGTTTCAGAAAATTCATAGATAGGAATCTTGTAACTCATAGTTGATAGGTTTGTTTTTTTTCTGTTTTGTTTTTCATAATAGAAGGATCGCGGATCGGAGCCTCGACGGAACCTCACTCCACTCCTCAACTCATCATTCTACCATTCTCCTTGAACTACACATGACCTGATTTTCCTATAACCCGGGATATGTAGGTAGTCCCAAACAAGGACTCGATTACACCCTATCTTTTATTTCTTTTCCTTTTGAATAACGGTCTGATCAAACATTAGTCATATGGCTCACCTAGTCTTTGTCTGAAAACTCTTCATGTTTCCAAGCAAAGAGGGGCAGCTGTGAGCACCTAATTTTTGACTATATTTGAATTTTTACCACCTTCTACTATGTAAATATGTTTAGAAATTTAATATATATTTGTTTAGCTTTGTTATATCTTTTTAATATAGGGTAAGAATTAAAAATAATTTAAAAGGACAAATTATTATTTTTAGTATTATTTTGATTTTAAAATAAAAAATAAAAAAAACCGAAAAAATAATTATTTTTAATTTTTGGATGGGAATAAAATAATAGAAAAATTAAAAGTATGAATTAAAAAAATAAACGTAAAAGAATGTAAAAAGTTTTAAAAATTAAAAGTAAAAGAAAGATGAAATTAAAAAATAAAAGTAAAGGTAGCTGATTTGTTTTATAAAAAAAGTAAAAGAAAGGGGAAATGTTTTTTAAAAAAGTAAAATAAGTGGAAAATAAAAACAAGTAAAGTAAAAAAAGTGGAAAATTAAAAAATAAAAGTAAAGAAAAGTGGGGAATTATTTTTTCTTTTAAAAAAAGAAGAAAAATGGGAAGTGGGAATTCTTTTTAATAAAAGAATAATCAAATAATAAAATAATAAAAAAATAAATCTAAAACAATTCCGGATATTTTTCCTATAAATAGAAGAGAAATGTGAGGAGAAAAAGGGGAGAAGGAAGGAAAAAATAGAGGAGAGAATTGAGAGAAAAAAAAATTCTTCTTCTGCGCTAAGTGAATTTCTACTCGTTTCATTATTTCTTTCGCAAATTCAAGCAATTCATCACCCTGTTTAGGACCCAAAAATGACTCAAATTCAAGCCTAAAAATACTTTGTGAAGCTTCATTGATAGTCACCTCTTTCACCCCAAAAACCAGCAGCCTCACGAGATACAGTCGAGTTTCGGTCCAGGCTCGAATTTTAGAAGGTTCGTTCTCTAGATTTTCTGCTTATCTGCTGATTTTCCCTTGGTTAGGTGTATTTGCATTAATCAAGTTCTGAAGGAAAGTTTTTGCTTAAAGGTTCATTGTTTATCTCCTTTTGTTAATTATTTCAATGCTTTGTGTGACGTTCTTATAGAAGTTCATGTGATAATTTTTTGTGCTGTTTTATTTATACAATCATGTTGTAGTTTTATTTTTACATGTTTCAAGCGATTTGTCAACGAATTATTTGAATAGAATTTTATCTTAATGAGATTTGCTATTTAGAACTAAGAATGAAGATCTTGCCATATTAATGGGCCATGCGTTGGAGTTCAAGTAAATGAAGCAGAAATAAGTTACCACATTTAATAGGAAAGAAGGAATTAAACATGGGTTTGATTGAGTATAAATCTGTCAGGCCCAATAATTTTGTCACTAGACTAATAATTAGCACATTCTTCCATAATGGATAAATGTCTCATAATTTCAAAGATAGAGTAGTAAGTTATAAATATTTCTAAGTGTGGATGACTTTTCAATAGTTTAAATAACTAATATATTTCCTGACTTCCAAATAATTTCCTATCCATAAACTCTTGGTCTTACAATAATTTCAAATTAGTTTAGAAAAATAATACAAGTGCGAATTCACATGACTTGACCAATCAACTTCGAATAATAATAAATGTGTTATTGATTTTGTACACGTACGCGTAACATGATTCTTGACGCCAAACAAAAAAATGAGTACACGTACGCGTGACTTATTTCAAGATAATTTTTCATAAATCTAATCAAGCAATAAAAGCGGACATAGGTAAAACATGAGAACCAATAAAACACAGGTTATCCAAAAATAGTATAAGCCAAATGTAGTCAATAAAGCGACCGTGCTAGAACCACGGGACTCGAGGAATGCCTTACATCTTCTCCCCGGTCAACAGAATTCCTTACCCGAACTTTATTTTCGCAGACCAATAATAATAGAGTCAAACCTTCCTTTGACTAGGGATTCAAATAAATGATGACTTGGAACACCCAAAAAAATCAATTCCAAGTGGCGACTCTGTAAATAAAATAATCCCTACTCAAATTTGTCACTTTAATTGAAAAAACTCTTTAACCCACAACAATCCATAACACACATATCTTTTGGGGTATAAAAGGGGTGTGACAGCTTTTGTGGCTGAGAGACCGCAAAAGCGGAGGTCTCGCTTCCTTCGCGCTTCTGCATAGTCGCATCTGCGACGTGAAGGTCCGCAGATGCGACCCTCTATTGGGCAGCCTTGCTCCGTAAATGCAAGCTTTGTCTCACAAATGCTAGGCCGCAGGTGTGAAAATATAGCCCGTAGATGCGAAAATGCCGCGCAGAATATATAAAATCGGGTTTTAGCCATTTTTACTCATTTTTGAGTTTTGAGTCTCGGATTTTGGCGATTCCAAAGGAATTTTTCACGATTTTGAATTGGGTAAGTGTTCTATAACCAAAAGTGATTATATTTCATAAATCCATATCTATATTCATCATTTATTTCAGATTTAGATGGAAGAAATTAGAATTTTTGTAAAACTCTTCAAAAATAAAAAATTTAGATTTGAATGTCCATTTGACATTGGAATTTAATAAATTTTGTATGGCTGGACTCATCTCGGAATGGGTGTTCGGATTTCATAAGTTTTTTTTGAGATTCGAGACGTGGGCCCCACTGCTAATGTTTGAGATGAATTTCGAATTTTAATCCAGAAAATTAGTAAATTCATATGGAATTAATTCCTACGATTTGTATTGAGTATATTGAATTGTTTATGACTAGATTTGAAAATTTCTGACACAAATTCGCGAGGCAAAGATTTATTGGATTCTTGAATTTGGTTGCAAAGCGAGGTAAGTGTCATGGTTAACCTTGACTTGAGGGAGTATGACTTAATTGTCTATTTGTTACATGATTTAATGTGTGGCTACAACGTATATGTAAGGTGACGAGTACTTATGTGTTGTGGTTGAGTCAAAGCATGCGAGTGGAATTTGTTTGTTGTGAATAATTGTCTATTTAATTAAGATATTCCTGCTTAAGTTTATTATTGATTAGTTGATCATTATTCGTGAAATTATTATTCATTTAATTATTGATGAATATTTTGGAAGGTGAAGTCGGTATTTTAGTATTGAATTGATTGATAAGTGTATATCCCCGCACTTAAATACTCTTTCGAATTTATATTATTATTTTCATGGTAAGGAAGAGTGTAAAAGCATGAAGGATGTTGCCGTATCATTTGTGAGTGTAAAACCACGAACGGTGTTGTCGTGCCATTTGTGAGTGCAAGAGCACGAATGGTGTTGCCGTGCCATTTGTGAGTGTAAAAGCACGAAGGGTGATGCCGTGTCAAATGAGAGTAAAAGCACGAAGGGTGATGCCATGCCATTTTCATATTATCATTTGCTCATTTTATTATTGATAAATTAATTGACTGCTACGTGACACTCTTCCTGCTGAAATTATTATATCCTTCCCCTTCTCATGTTCCCTCCCAATTTATATATTGTTATTTGTTGTATTATTTTACTTTGTATTTGTATATACAACTACTGATGGAGACTTGAGGTATAACTACACATCGTTCGTAGTTCTGAAGTCCCCTTCTATATTATCTCAACTGTGTATTATATTTCAAACAGCTTGAATTTTATTCAGACCTTTATTTGTATTATTCTAGAAGCTCGTGCACTTGTGACTCCAGTCCTGGGATGGTATTTATACATCGCTATTATTATGGATTATTCACTATATTTCAGACCTTACTTCCGTATTTGTTTCTTTGTTATTAATTAGATTAAAATTATTTTAAAATGGCTAATATTATTCTAATGTTTGCTTGCCTATCAAGTGAAATGTAGACGTCATCACGGTCCCGAAAGTGGGAATTTCGGGTCGTGACAGTTGGTATCAGAGCACTAGGTTACATAGGTCTCACGAGTCACGAGCAAACTTAGTAGAGTCTGAAGGATCGGTACGGAGACGTCTGTACTTATCTTGCAGAGGCTATAAAGTTTAGGAACAATGTCACTTCTTGCTTATTATGTCGTGCGATCTTATTCTATCATCGATAATTGAACCATTGTATTCTTATTCTCTCGCAGATGGCGAGAACACGTAATATATCTACCGACGGACAGGGACCAGAGCTCCCGTTGGCAACTATGGCCAGGGGTAGAGGTCGAGGCCGAGGTCGTGCTAGGGGCCGAGGCAGAGGCAGAGGTAGAGCTCAGCCTAGAGCTCGAGCAACAACATCTATTGTAGAACCTCAGGTGGATCTTCAGGAGGAGGTTCCCATTCAGACTATTCTGGTTGGACCAGTTCAGGTCCCGGAAGGATTTATAGCTACTTCATTGCTTTAGTACGCTCTAGTCTGTTTGGTAAGTCTTATGGAGGGCGTGGCCTAGAAAGGTATATTTCCAGTGGCACCAGCCATCTCATAGGCTGGGGGAGGAGCACAAACTCCCACTACTCCCGCTCCGGAGAAGATGGATTCCCAGAATCAGGCTCCAGCAGCCCCACCAGTTGGGGTAGTTCAGCCAATTGTTGTGGCGTAGGCCGCTGATAGGCCCGCCATATTTTCTGAGGCCTTATTGAGACTGGATAAGTTTACTAAGCTCTTTCCAGTTTACTTCAGTGGCAGACCTTATGAGGACCCACATGATTATCTTGACCGCTGCCATGAGGTGCTGCGAAACATGGGTATAGTTGAGATCAATGGGGTCGATTTTGCTGTATTTCAGATGACGGCTTCCGCCAAGAGGTGGTGGAGAGATTATACATTGACTAGACCAGTTGGATTGCCTGCATTGACTTGGGAACAATTCTCACGGCTATTTCTAGAGAAGTTCCTCCCTATCACATTGAGAGAGGATTATCGCAGGCAATTTGAGCGTCTACAGCAGGGCAGTATGACTGTTACTCAGTATGAATCACATTTTGTGGATTTAGCCCATCATGCTCTCCTTTTACTACCTACTGAGGGAGAGAGAGTGGAGAGGTTTATTGAGGCACTCACTCACCCTATCGGGCTTCAGATGGCCAAGGAGACCGGAAGTGAGATTTCCTTTCAGGCGGCTGCTAATGTCGCGAGGAGGATTAAGATGGTTCTTGCACATGAGAGAGGGAAGAGGTCTGATAAGAGGCCTCATCAGTTCGGTGGTTTCAATGGTGCCTCGTCTGGAGGAAGGGATAATTTTGGTAGGGGTCATCCTCCCAGACCATTTCATTCAGCATTTCAGGCATCTCCCGGTGCTTCAGGGAGTCACGATCCTATTATGCCTTACTCTGGGAAGCCATCATTTAGTGCACATTCAGCTCCTATCAGTGCACCACCACTCCAGAGTCACTGCAGCAGTTATTCAGGCCGTTCGAGCCAGTAGTCACAACAGCCGAGGTCCTGTTATACTTGTGGTTATCCGAGGCACATTTCTAGATTCTGCCCCATGTCTCAAGGCAACATGCAGCAGCAGGGTTCTCCTGCTATGTTTCCAGCACCGGTTGCTTCACTTCCTGCTCAGACAGCTAAAGGTAGGGGTCAGGCAGCTAGAGGTGGAGGTCAGACCATTAGAGGTGGAGGCCAACTAGTTAGAGGCCATCCCAGGGGCGTAGTTCAGAGTGGTGGGGGCCAACCTCGATTTTATGCTTTTCCAGCTAGGCATGAGGCCGAATCATCCGATGCCGTGATTACAGGTATTGTTCCAGTTTGCCATAGAGATGCTTCAGTTCTATTTGATCCGTGATCTACTTATTCCTATGTGTCCTCTTATTTTGCTTAATATATAGTGATTCCTCGTGATTCTCTGAATGCTCCTCTGTGTGTGTCCACTCCGGTGGGAGATTCTATCATGGTAGATCATGTCCATCATTCGTGTGTGGTTACTATTGGGAGTCTTGAGACTAGTGTGGATCTTCTACTTCTTGATATGGTAGATTTTGATGTCATCTTAGGAATGGATTGGCTGTCACCTTATCATGCTATATTGGATTGCCATGCCAAGACGGTGACCCTAGCCATGCCGGGGTTACCTCGATTAGAGTGGAAAGCAACTCTTAGGTATTCTACCAGCAGGGTTATTTCTTATATAAAGGGTCGGCGTATGGTCGAGAAAGGGTGTCTAGCCTATTTGGCTTATATTCGCGATCCCAGTGCGGATGTTCCTTCTATGGACTCAGTACCAGTTGTTCGTGAATTTCCAAAAGTATTTCCTGTAGAATTGCCTGGAATGCCACCCGATAGAGATATTAACTTCTATATTGATTTAGCTCTGGGCACTCAGCTCATTTCTATCCCACCATACCGTATGGCCCCGCCAGAGTTGAAAGAATTGAAGGAGAGAATTGAAGGAGCAGTTACAAGACTTGCTTGATCAAGGATTCATTAGACCTAGTGTCTCGCCCTGGGGTGCACCAGTACTATTTGTAAAGAAGAAAGATAGTTCAATGTGAATGTGTATAGATTATCGGCAATTAAACAAGGCTACTATCAAGAACAAGTATCCACTGCCAAGAATTGATGACTTATTCGATCAGCTTCAGGGTGACAAGGTGTTTTCAAAGATCGACTTGAGGTCTGGATACCATTAGTTGATGATTAGGGCATCTGATGTCCCTAAGACATCTTTTCAGACTCGTATGTGCATTACGAATTCCTAGTGATGTCATTTGGGTTGACAAATTCCCCAGCAACATTTATGGATTTGATGAACCGGGTGTTCAAGCCCTATTTGGATTCTTTTATGGTTGTATTCATTGATGATATCTTGATTTACTCCAGCAGTCAAGAGGAGCATGAGCGGATCTTCGGAGTGTACTTCAGACTTTGAAGAATAATCAGTTATATGCCAAGTTTTCAAAACATGAATTTTGTTAAACTCAGTTGCCTTTTTGGGGCATGTTGTATCGGCAGAAGGCATAAAAGTGGATCCTATGAAGATTGAGGTTGTTCAGAATTGACCTAGACCTACTTCAGTTACAAAGATCCGGAGTTTTCTGGGTCTGGCAAGTTATTATCATCGGTTCGTGTAGGGGTTTTCATCTATAGCAAGCCCATTGACCAGACTAACCCAGAAAGGTGTCCCATTCAGATGGTCAGCCGAGTGCAAGTTAAGCTTTTAGGAGCTCAAGACTGCTTTGACTACGACGCCAATGTTTGTATTACCCACAAGTTCAGGATCTTATACAGTGTATTGTGATGTATCTCGCATTGGGCTTGGTGTAGTATTGCTGCAAGATGGTAGGGTGATTGCATATGCATCGCGGCCCTTGAAAGTTTATGAGAAGAATTATCATGTTCATGACTTAGAATTGGCAGCCATTGTCCATGCTTTGAAGATTTGGAGACATTACCTTTACGGTGTCTCGTGTGAGGTATTTACTGATCATCGTAGCATGCAGTATCTATTCAAGCAAAATGTTCTCAATATGAGGCAGAGAAGATGGTTGGAGTTGTTGAAAGATTATGATATCAGTATTTTGTATCACCCCGGAAAGGCCAATGTGGTGGCTGATGCTTTGAGTAGAAAGGCTATGAGTATGGGCAGTCTTGCATATATTCCGGTTGGTAAGAGACCGTTAGCTGCAGATGTTTAGACTTTGGCTAATCAGTTCATGAGGTTAGATGTTTCGAAACCCAATCGGGTTCTAGCTTACATTTAGATGTTTCGGAACCCAGTCGGGTTCTAGCTTGAACAGTCGCTCGGTCTTCTTTATATGAGTGCATTAGAGAGCGACAGTACGATGATCCTCATTTACTTGTCCATAAGGACACGGTACGGCACGGTGATGCCAAACAGGTTGTTGTGGGGAAGATGGAGTTCTACGAATGCAAGGTCGTATTTTTGTACCTAATGTGGATGGGCTTCATGAATTAATTCTTGAAGAGGCACACAGTTACAGGTATCTATTCATCTAGGTGCCGCCAAATATATCAAGATTTGCGATAACATTATTGGTGGAAGAGAATGAAGAAGGATATAGTTGCATTTATAGCTCAGTGTATGAATTGTCAGCAGGTTAAGTACGAGCATCAGAGACCTGGTGGTTTGCTTCAGAAGTTAGATATTCCTGAGTGGAAGTGGGAGCGTATCACTATGGATTTTTTTTGGCCTTCCACAGACTCAGAGAAAATTTGACGCAGTTTGGGTCATTGTGGACTAGTTAACCAAGTCAGCACATTTCATTCCAGTGGCAGTTACCTATTCTTCAGAGCGATTAGCTGAAATTTACATTCGTGAGATTGTCCGCCTTCAGGGTGTGCCCGTATCTATTATTTCAGATCGAGGTATGCAGTTTACCTCACACTTTTGGAGGGTTGTACAACGTGAGTTAGGCACACAGGTTGAGTTAAGTACAACATCATCCATAGACAGACGGACAGTCAGAGCGCACTTTTCAGATATTAGATGATATGCTTCGCGCCTGTGTTATAGACTTTGGAAGTTCTTGGGATCAATTCTTGCCACTTGCGGAGTTTGATTATAATAATAGCTACCAGTAGAGCATTCATATGACTCCATATGAGGCATTATACGGAAGGCAGTGTCGTTCGCCAATTGACTGGTTTGAACCGAGAGAGGCTCGGTTGTTGGGTACCGATTTGGTACAGGATGCCTTGGACAAAGTCAAAGTCATTCAGGATCGACTTCGCACTGCTCAATCTAGGCAAAAATATTATGTCGACCGTAAAATTTGTGATATTGCATTCATGGTTGGAGAAAGAATATTGCTCCGGGTTTCACCTATGAAAGGTGTAATGAGGTTCGGAAATAAGGGTAAGTTGAGCCCTAGGTATATTGAACCTTTCTAAATTCTTTAAAGGCTTGCACTACCACCTAGTTTATCTATAGTTCATCCGGTGTTCCATGTGTCTACGCTCCGGAAATATCATGGTGATCCGTCCCACGTGTTAGGTTTCAGCTCAGTCCAATTGGACAAGGATTTGACTTATGAGGAGGAGCCGGTAGCTATTCTAGCTGACAATTGAGGTCTAAGAATTATCCTTCAGTTCGGGTACAATGGAGAGGTCAGCCGGTAGAAGCATCTACCTGGGATTCCGAGTCAGACATGCGGAGTAAATATCCATACCTTTTCACCAGCTTAGGTACTTTTTTTTCTAATTCCTTTTGAGGACGAACGTTTGCTTTAGAGGCGGAGAATGTAATGACACAAAAGGTCATCTTTAAATTTAATAATTATTTCTGTGTTCTAAGACCTTGAAAAGGTACTTGTCACGACCCGAAATTCCCATATTTGGGACCGTGATGGCGCCTAACATTTCACTTGCTAGGCAAGCCAACGTTAGAATAATATTAGCCATTTTAAAATAATTTTAAACTAATTAATAATAAAGAAACAAATGCAGAAGTAAGGTCTGAAATGTATTGAATAATCCATAATAATAACGATGTCGAAATACTATCCCAGAACTAGAGTCACAAGTGCACGAGTTTTTAGAATAATATAAATAAAAGTCTGAATAAAATTAAGGTTGTCCAGTAGAGTTTGCAAGAAATATACAGCCACCAGAAGTGGTTATGTTTCATATATCTCATTATAACTAAATTTTGTTAAAAACCAGAAGTGGTATATGCCTATCACCATCAGAAGTGATAATTTAAGCTTTCTATGGTTACAAATAAAGATAAGCTAGAGACATATTCTCTATATCACACGCAGGCCTCGATTTGCTCCTGAAGTAGTAAATATTTTAAAATAGGTTGAAGCATCACAATTTGATGTGATTAATGCGCGTTCAGATAATTATGTTCGATTTCCTGAAGGATAAGAATTTTTGATAAATATAAATCCATTACCTCAAGTGAATGTGATAATATTAATAAAGTGGTAAATATGAACGCTCTTGATGTAAATTTATTAAAATTCACCTCCAGAAGAGTTAATATGATTGAGAGAATATATACTCAATATTTCATATTTAAATTTTCTCCTGAAGAAGTAAAACAATTGAAATTTCCTCCTGAAGTTGGAAAATATTATGAAGAGGTATTTTTTTGTGCTTCAATAATTGTTTTATATTGTTTATTTGATTATGATTTTCTCTCATGATACCAGAAGTGTCTGAGCAATATCTGATAGTACAAAATATATCAACAACTCCTGAAGAGCTAACTGTTTGTCTAGAAGACACATGACACCAGTAGTGTCTGATAAATATTAGATTGTGGATAATAAATGAAGGCTCTCGAAGAACTTATATACAAATATGTCATTCATATTACATGATTATGATCAAAATATATGTTGTAGTAAACCTGAAGTTTACTAATACAAATGGCTATCATATTGAGACTACAAATGACTGAAAAATTGAAAATCTTCATGTTTCCACAATTGTAGAGGTAAAATAATATGTATGTGAGAAGTAACCCGCCTTATTCTTCAATTTGTACTATATCATGTATCATAGTAAACCAGAAGTTTACTAATGCAAAAGCAGTCACAGTAAACCAGAAGGTTTACTGAGGCAAAAGTAGCTACTGTAAACCAGAAATTTACTAATACAAAAGTAGCCATAGTAAATCAGAAGTTTACTGATATAAAAGTTTATGCCATAGTAAACCAGAAGTTTACTTAGTGATAGCACGTTCCATGATAAACTTGAAGTTTTCATTTGCCATTTTTAAATGGGCTATTTGAGAATTCAGATACGCATATACTGAAGAGCTAGAAGATTCTTCAAGAATTCTCTTGTTTTGCTTGTTCTCATAATAAATTGATTATATCAACTAAAGTTGGGACTAAAATCCCTGAATTCTGAAATATATAAAAGGTGAATATGGGCCCATTCACCTATCATGTGAACCACTTATAAATGCATATATGAGATGGTTACATGTGTCTTTATTGTCAACCTGCAGTTTGACATTTGAAATTGTCTTTCTCAATTAAGAGCATAATTTCAGATTATGAAATCAAGATAGTTCATCTTGATGATGCTGGTTTATATCCAAGCTAGTTTAGCATTGAATACTACCTATTAATGGCTAAACTATTGCTTATGAGAACAAAGCCTCATCTGTTGGTCTAAGATTTTCTAAATTGCATACAACAATACTTGTATGCATCAGACCAACAAAATATGATAAGTCCTCCCCTCACAATTAGTTTAGGATCAAAAACCAAATAATTTTACTATCTAATAACTTTTGATGTGTGGTATATGATTAATTTCTCTACCACAATGCACAAAGATAGGTTTCCCAAACAAAATTGGGGATGTGAGTTAGTTTTTCTAACATTTGGGGGATGGAATAAACAACTGAAAATATGCTATATGAATCGAATTATCATTAATATGATCCTCACTTAGAAGATAATTCAAGTCAAATGACAGAAGCATTTGCTGATCTAAAATTAAATATCATATTTCAGCTACAAATGCTCCTATTAAAATTAAGGTCCTTGAAGGATAAAGGTTAATGCACGCATGAAGCGTAGTAAACCGATCGGTTCCAAAGGTAACAATCCTAGAAAAGGATATGAGCAAATGATAAAAAGTATCATAATTGTCACGACCCGAAATTCCAACCGTCGGGACCGTGACATTTCACTTGCTAGGAAAGCCAACGTTAGAGAATGCATTAAACCAATTCTTATCCCATTAAGTAAATAACAGCAAATTAACTAAGGTGAAATACAATGAGTGCGGAATAATATAAAAACTGCAATAATTACTACCACCCGGATTTGGAGTCACAATTCACGATCATTCTAGAATTCACTACAAGTAATAGTCTGAGAGAAATACAACTGTTTGAATGAAAGAAACAGTAAAGCAGAAAAGATAGACGGGGACTTCAAGATCTGTGAACACCGACAGATCTAGCTTGAGTCTTCGGATAGCGGGTCCAACAACTAAAATCTCGATAAACCCGAGCCGGTATCACAATTTGCAACAAAAGTGCAGAGTGCAGTATCGGTACAACCGACCCCATGTACTAGTAAGTGTCGATCCTTACCTCGACGAAGTAGTGACGAGGCTAAGGCAAGGCACCTACAAATCAACCTGTACAGTTTAACAATGTATATATAAATAACAGTAATGGAGAATTAGACAGGAGATATCGGGAGGGGGAAACATGCTGGGGGGAATACGAGATAAAGAACTACAACAGAATGATAACTAGAACAACTAATATATTATGAATCAACAGGAATACGAATACAGTAAAGGAAAAATGCACGGCATCACCCTTCGTGCTTTTCCTCTCAACCTCACCATAAAAATCAATAAAAATGGCACGGCATCACCCTTCGTGCATTAACACTCACAATATGGCACGACATCACCCTTCGTGCTTTTACACTCACAATATGGCATGACATCACCCTTCGTGCTTTAACACTCACAATATGGTACAGCATCACCCTTCGTGCATTAACACTCTCCCTTACCATAATGCAATGCATACTTAATAACATGGAGATAGAATAACAAGTACAAGCCTTACTTCAACATTTAGTTCCACAATATCAATCTCAACTTTGAAATAAATTCTCAATTATCACCAGAAAATCCGTAAACATGATAAGAACGATCAATTTAACAACACTAGTATAAAAACGTAGCAATTACGCATAGGAAAGAGACAATATAAGAAAAATGGGAGAAACAGGGAAAACAGGTAAATTGGCGGCGCATAAGTACTCGTTACCTCACATATACGCCGCTCACATGAATTTCACATAACAAATAGTCTGGAGTTCCTAATTCCCTCAAGTCAGGGCTAGACACAACACTTACCTTGCCCCGAAGGCCACTTAATTTTCAATCACAGCTTTTCCTCTACAATTCACCTCCAAATCACTCGTATCTATTCAAAAATGACTCAATAATATCAAATATTGCTAAAGGAATCAATTATATTGCATAAATTAAATTTCTTAAATTTTCCTCCGAAAAGTCAAAAAATCAACCCCGGGCCCGCTTGGTCAAAATCCGAGGTTCGGACCAAAATTGGTATTGGAATCTGACCTCAAACTGAGGTCTAAATCCCCAAATTTCCGAAATCCCTAGTTTCTACCCTAACCCCTAATTCTACCATGAAAACTCTAGATTTTTGGTTGATAATTCATAAAATGTAATGGGTAATTGAAAGAAAATGGTTTAGAATCATTTACCAATACTTTGGGGAAGAAAATAACTCTTGCAAATCGCCTCTAGCCCGTTTGTTTTTATGAAAGTTGGAAAAAAGGCTTATTCCCGTTCTTGATTCTGTGTTATGCACTGGGCGACAGTGTGCATCGCGTTCGCGAGGCCACTGTCGCATTCATGAAGAGTATCGGCTGCCAAGCCTTCGCGTTCGCGAGACCTAGCTCGCGTTCGTGAGACCTTGCTCGCGTTCGCGATGGTCACTCTCCCCTAGGCTTCGCGCTCGCGAGACCTTGCTCGCGTTTGCGATGAAGGAACGACCAACCCTCCCCCAGGTCCCAAGTGCTTCGCACTCATGATGAGCCGTTCGCGTTCGCGAAGGATAAATCCCCCATCACTTCGCGTTCGCGTCCAGGTCTTCGCGTTCGCGGAGCAAAAATTTCAGCCTCAACAGTTTACTCTTCGCGTTCGCGAAAGTACCTTCGCGAATGCGAAGAAAGACATGCCAGAATACCAGAATCTACAGAAAACTAGATTTTCCAAAGTCCAAACATCCCGTGGCCTATCCGGAACTCACCTGAGCCCTTGGGGCTCCAAATCAAACATGCACACAAGTCTAAAAATATCGTACGAACTTGCTCGCGCGATCAAATCACCAAAATAACACCTAGAACTACTAATTTAGCACCAAATCAAATGAAATTCTCAAGAACACTTTAAAATTCCTATCTTCTCGACTGGACGTCTGAATCACGTCAAATCAACTCCGTTTCTCACCAAATTTCACAGACAAGTCTTAAATATTATAATGAACCTGTACCGGGCTCCGGAACCAAACTACGGACCCGGTACTAACAATGCCAAACATCGATCAATTCTTAAAAACAAATAATTTCCAGATTTTTAATTTTTATCAAAAATTCATAAGAATTCGATTTAAGTTTTATCAAAAATTCATAAGAATTCGAATTCGATTACGGGCATATGCCCAGGTTTCATAATTTGATACGGACCCACCGAGACCATCAAAACACGGATCCGGGCCTATTTACCAAAAATGTTGACCGAAGTCAACTAAAATCAACTTTTAAGGTAAAATTTCTTATTTTCATCAATTTTCAATATAAAAGTTTTCTGAAAACACGCCCGGACTGCGCATGCAAATCGTGGAGGGTAAGAATGAGATTTTTAAGGCTTAAGAGCACAGAATCGAGTTCTAAAACATAAGATAACCTTTTGGGTCATCACATTCTCCACCTCTAAAACAACCATTCGTCCTCGAACAGATATAGAAAAGTACCTGAGCTGGTAAAAAGGTGGGGATATCTACTCCGCATATCGGACTCAGACTCCTAAGTAGCTGCCTCAACAGGCTGACCTCTCCGCTGCCCTCGAACTGAAGGGTAACTCTTTGATATCAACTGGCGAACTTGCCGGGCTAGAATAGTCACCGGCTCCTCCTCGTAAGTTAAATCCTTGTCCAACTGGACAGAGCTGAAATCTAACACATAGGACGGATCACCGTGATACTTTCGAAGCATGGACACATGGAATACCGGATGAACAACTGCTAAAATAGGTGGCAACGCAAGCCTGTAAGCCACCTCTCCTACCCTCTCTAGAATCTCAAAAAGTCCGATATACCTAGGGCTCAACTTGCCCTTCTTGACAACCCTCATTACACCCTTCATGGGTGATACCCGAAGCAACATGCTCTCCCCGACCATGAATGCAACATCACGAACTCTGCGGTTGGCATAACTCTTCTGCCTAGATTGAGCTGTGCGAAGTCGATCCTGAATAATCCTGACCTTATCCAAGGCATCTTGTACTAAGTTTGTGCCCAAAAATCGAGCCTTCCCCGGCTCGAACCACCCAAGTGGTGACCGGCACCGCCTACCATATAATGCCTAATAGGGAATAATCTGAATGCTCAACTGGTAGTTGTTGTTGTAGGCAAACTCTGCAAGGGGCAAGAACTGATCCCACGATCTTCCGAAGTCTATAACACATGCGCGGAGCATATCCTCCAAGATCTGAATAGTACACTCGGACTACCCGTTCTTCTGAGGATGGAATATTGTGCTCAACTCAACCCGCGTACCTAAATCACGTTGTACTGCCCTCCAGAAGTGCGAGGTGAACTGCGTACCTCGATCAGAAATGATAGACACGAGCACACCGTGAAGACGTACGATCTCGCGGATGTAATTCTCTGCCAACTGCTTTGAGTAATAGGTAACTGCCACAGGAATAAAATACGCTGACTTGGTCAGCCTGTCCATAATGACCTAAACTGCATCGAACTTCCTCTGAGTCTGTGGGAGTCTAACAACAAAATCCATAGTGATACGCTCCCACTTTCACTCAGGAATCTCTAACCTAAGAAGTAAACCACCAGGTCTCTGATGCTCACACTTTACCTACTTGCAATTTAGGCACCGAGCTACATATGCAACTACGTCCTTCTTCATCCGCCTCCACCAATAATGCTTCCGCAAGTCCTGATACATCTTGGCGGCGCCCGGATGAATAGAATACCGAGAACTGTGGGATTCCTCACGGATAAACTCACGAAGTCCATCCACATTAGGCACACAAATATGACCCTACATCCTCAAAACTCCGTCATCTCCAACAGTAACCTGCTTGGCACTACCGTGCCGCACTGTGTCTCTAAGGACAAGTAAATGAGGATCGTCATCCTGCTGATCTCTGATGCTCTCAAACAAAGAAGACCGAGCAACTGTACAAGCTAGAGCATGGATGGGCTCAGAAACATCCAACCTCACGAACTGATTGGCCAGGGCCTGAACATCCAATGCAAGCGGTCTCTCACCAACTGGAATATAAGCAAGGCTACCCATACTAGCTGACTTTCTACTCAAAGTAGCGACCATCACATTGGCCTCCCCAGGATGATACAATATGGTGATATCATAGTCTTTAAATAGCTCTGACTACCTACTCTGCCTCAAATTGATCTCTTTTTGCTTGAACAAATATTGCAAGCTCCGATGATCCATGAATACCTCACATGGCACGCCATAAAGATAGTGCCTCCAAATCTTCAGCGCATGAACAATGGCTGCCAACTCTAGATCATGAACAGGGTAATTCTTCTCGTGAACCTTCAGCTGCCGCGAAGCATATGCAATAACCTTGCCACCCTGCATCAATACCACACCCAGACCAATACGAGATGCATCACAATATACTGTATAAGATCTTGAACCTGTGGGTAATACCAATACTTGTGTCGTAGTCAAAGTTGTCTTGAGCTTCTGGAAGCTCGCCTCACACTCGTCTGACCACCTGAACGGGGCACCCTTCTGGGTCAACCCGGTCAACAGGACTGCTATGGATGAAAACCCCTCCACAAATCGACGGTAATAGCTTGCCAAACCTAGAAAACTACGGATCTCTGTAGCTGATGTGGGTCTAGGCCAGTTCTGAACTACCTCAATCTTCCTAGGATCCACCTGAATACCCTCTGCTGATACAACATGACCCAAGAAAGCGACTGAACGCAACCAAAACTCGCATTTTGAGAACTTAGCATATAACTGGCTGTCTCTCAGAGTCTGAAGAACGATCCGAAGGTACTTCTCATACTCCTATTGGTTGTGGGAGTAGACCAAGATATCATCAATAAACACAATCGCAAAGGAATTCAAGTAGGGCTTGAACACCCGGTTCATCAAATCTATAAATGTTGTTAGGGCATTTGTCAGCCCAAATGACATAACTAGAAACTTGTAATGCCCATACCGAGTCCGAAAATATGCCTTAGGGACATCGGATGCCCTAATCCTCAACTGATGGTATCCAGATCTCAAATCAATCTTCGAAAACACCTGGGCACCCTGAAGCTGATTAAATAAATCATCAATCCTCGGCAATGGATACTTGTTCTTAATGGTGACTTTGTTCAACTGCCAATAATCTATGCACATCCTTATCGATTCATCTTTCTTCATCATAAACAACACAGGTGCACCCCAGGGCGAGACACTTGGGCTAATGAAGCCCTTATCAAGCAAATCTTTCAACTGTTCCTTCAATTCTCTCAACTCTGGCGGGACCATACGATATGACGGAATGGATATTGGCTGAGTGCCCGGAGCCAAATCAATGCAGAAATCAATATCCTTGTCGGGTGGAATCCCCGATAGGTCTGCAGGAAACACCTCTGGAAACTCACAAACAACTGGCACTGAATCCATGAAAGGAACCTCCGCACTAAAATCACGAACATAAGCCAAATAAGCTAGACACCCCTTCTCGACTATATGCCGAGCCTTCACATAAGAGATAACCCTGCTGGTATTATGGCCAAGAGTCCCTCTCCACTCTAATAGAGGAAACCCCTGCAAGGATAAGGTCACCGTCTTAGCGTGACAATCTAATATAGCATGATAAGATGACAGCCAATCCATACCCAGTATGACATCAAAATCAACCATATCGAGAAGTAGAAGATCTACACGAGTCTCAGGATTCACAATGGTGACCATACATGAACGATAAACACAATCTACAACAATAGCATCCCTCACTGGTATGGACACATACACAAGAGCACTCAGAGAATCACGGGGCATAACCAGATATGAAGCAAAATAGGATGACACATAGGAGTAAGTAGACCCCAGATCAAATAGAACTGAAGCATCTCTACTGCAAACTGAAACAATATCTGTGATAACAACGTCAGAAGACTCAGCCTCGGGCCTGGATGGGAAAGTATAACACCGGGGCTGGGCCCTACCACTCTGAACTACGTCCCTGGGACGACCTATAGCTGGCTGGTCTCCACCTCTAATGGCCTAACCTCCACCTCTAACAGTCTGGCCTCTACCTCTAGCTACCTGACCCTTGCCTCTGGCTGGCTGAGCAAGTGGTGCAGCAACTGGTGCCGGAACTATGGCACGAGAACTCTGATGCTGTGATCTGCTCGTTGGAGGGAAAAATCTAGCAATGTGCTTTGGATCACCACAAGTATAACATAACCTCGGCTGTTGTGACTGCTGACCCTGAAACTGACCATGTCGACCTGAATGAGCACCCAGATAACTCTGGAGTGGAGGTGCACTAATAGGAGCTGGTGGTGCACTGTAGGCTAGTTGGTCGGAATAATGCATCTGAGGGCCATGACTACCTGAGGCACCGTGGGATTCCTGGAGTGCTGAATGAAACGGCCTGGGAGGATGGCCTCTACCAAAAGTACCCATGCCTCTAGATGAGGCACCTTTGAACTCACCGGAATAACTAGGTCTCTTGTCAGACCCCTGACCTCCCTGAGTAAGAACCATCTCGACTCGTCTGGAAACATTAGTAGCCGCCTGAAAAGAAATCTCACTCCCAGTCTCCTTAGCCATATGCAATCTAATAGGCTGAGCAAGTCCATCAATAAACCTCCTCACCCTCTCTCTATCTCTCGGTGGGAAGAGGAAGAATAGTATGTTGGACAAAATCCACAAAACGGGTCTCATACTGAGTAACAGTCATATTGCCCTGCTGGAGACGCTCAAACTGATGGCGACGCTTCTCTCTCAATGTGATAGGCAAAAACTTCTCTATGAAGAGCTGAGAGAACTGGTCCCAAGTAAGAGCAGGCGACCCAGCTGTTCTGGTCAACAAATAATCTCTCCACCATTTCTTGGAAAAACCAGTCATCTAAAATGCAGCAAAATCGACCCCATTGGTCTACACTATACCCAAGTTTCGTAGAACCTCGTGACAGCTGTCAAGATACTCCCGGGGATCCTCTGAAGTAGCACCACTGAAGTTAACTGGGAAGAGCTTGGTAAATCTGTCCAACCTCCACAAAGCCTTAGAAGACATAGCTGGACCATCTCCGACCTGTGCCACAACAACCGGTTGAACTACTCCGATTGGCTGAGCTGTTGGATCCTGATACTGGGGAGCTATCTGCTCCGGAGTGGGAGTAGTGGGAGTTTAGGCTCCTGCTCCATCCTGAGAGACGGCTGGTGCCATGGGAAACGCGCCAGTCTAGGCCACACTCTCCATAAGGCCCACCAAACGGACTAAAGCATCCTGAAGTATTGGGGTGGCAATGAACCCCTCCAGAACCTGAGCTGGCCAGGCAGGAACAGTCTGGGCTGGAATCTCCTCGTCAAGATCTATTTGAGGCTCACTACTGGGGCTGCTTCTCGGGCTCTGGGCTGAGCCCTGGCCCTGCCTCGGCCTCTGGCACGACCTCGGCCTCGACCTCTGCCCTTTGTAGAAGCTGCCATTGGAGGCTCTGGCTGCTGTTCAGTTGAGAAAACGGTACATGTTCTTCCCATCTGCGAGAGAATAAGGGTAGAAGAGTTCAATCAGTATTGAGAAAACAAAATCGCACGATAGAGAAGAATAGAAGTGAAATTTGTTCCTAAACTCCATAGCCTCTGGAAGATAAGCACAAACGTCTCTGTACCGATCCTCCAGACTCTACTAAGCTTTCTCATGAATCGTGAGACCTAGGCAACCTAGTGCTTTGATACCAACTTGTCACGACCCAGAATTCCCACCGTCGAGACTATGATGGCACCTAACATTTCACTTACTAGGCAAGCCAACATTAGAAAATTCATTAAACCAATTCTTATCCCATTAAGTAAATAACAGCAAATTAACTAAGGTGAAATACAATGAGTGCGGAATAATATAAAAACTGCAATAATTACTACCACCCGGATTTGGAGTCACAATTCACGATCATTCTAGAATTCACTACAAGTAATAGTCTGAGAGAAATACAACTGTTTGAATGAAAGAAACAGTAAAGCAGAAAAGATAGACGGGGACTTCAAGATCTGTGAACACCGACAGATCTACCTTGCGTCTTCGGATAGCGGGTCCAACAACTAAAATCTTGATCAACCCGAGCTGGTACCAAAATCTGCATAGAAAGAACAGAGTGCAGTATCAGTACAACCGACCCCATGTACTGGTAAGTATCGATCCTAACCTCGACGAAGTAGTGACGAGGCTAAGGCAAGGCACCTACAAATCAACCTGTACAGTTTAACAATGTATATACAAATAACAGTAATGAAGAATTTGACAAAAGATATCGGGAGGGGGAAACATGCTGGGGGAAATACGAGATAAAGCACTACAACAGAATGATAACTAGAACAACTAATATATTATGAATCAACAAGAATACGAATACAGTAAAGGAAAATTGCACGGCATCACCCTTCATGCCTTTACTCTCAACTATACCATAAAAATCAATAGAAACGACAGGTCATCACCCTTCGTGCATTAACTCTCATATCATGGCACGGCATCACCCTTCGTGCATTAACACTCACAATATGGCACGGCATCACCCTTCGCGCTTTTACACTCACAATATGGCACGACATCACCCTTCATGCATTAACACTCACAATATGGCACGATACCACCCTTCGTGCATTAACACTCTCCCTTACCATAATGCAATGCATAAATAACAACAGGGAGATAGAATAACAAGTACAAGCCTTACTTCAACATTTGGTTCCACAATTTCAATCTCAACTTTGAAATAAATTCTCAATTATCACCAGAAAATCCGTAAACATGATAAGAACGATCAATTTAACAACATTAGTATAAACATGTAGCAATTAGGCATAGGAAAGAGACAATATAAGAAAAATAGGAGAAACAGGAAAAACAGGTAAATTGGCGGCGCATAAGTACTCGTCACCTCACATATACGCCGCTCACATAAATTTCACATAACAAATAGTCTGGGGTTCCTAATTCCCTCAAGTCAGGGTTAGACACAACACTTACCTTGCTCCGAAGATCACTTAATTTTCAATCACAACTTTTCCTCTAAAATTCACCTCCAAATCACTCGTATCTATTCAAAAATGACTCAATAATATCAAATATTGCTAAAGGAATCAATTATATTGCATAAATTAAATTTCTTAAATTTTCCTCCGAAAAGTCAAAAAATCAAACCCGGGCCCGCTTGGTCAAAACCCGAGGTTCAGACCAAAATCCATTTACCTATTCACCCCCGAGCCCGGATATATAATTGGTTTTGGAATCCGACCTCAAATTGAGCTCTAAATCCCCAAATTTCCGAAATCCCTAGTTTCTACCCGAACCCCTAATTCTACCATGAAAACTCTATATTTTTGGTGGATAATTCATAAAATGTAATGGGTAATTGAAAGAAAATGGTTTAGAACCACTTACCAACATTTTGGAGAAGAAAATAACTCTTGAAAATCGCCTCTAGCCCTTTTGGTTTTATGAAAGTTGGAAAAATGACTTATTCCCGTTCTTGATTCTGTTTTATGCACTGGGCGACAGTGTGCATCGCATTCGTGAGGCCACTGTCGCATTCACGAAGAGTATCGGCTGCTAAGCCTTTGCGTTTGTGAGACCTTGCTCGTGTTCATGATGTCACTCCCTCTGGCCTTTGCGTTCGCGAGACCTTGCTCGCGTTCGCGATGAAGGAACGACCAACCCTCCCCCAGGTCCCCAAGTGCTTCGCGTTCGCGAAGGGTAAATCCCCCATTACTTCGCGTTCGCGTCCAGGCCTTCGCATTCATGGAGAAGCAATTTCAGCCTCACCAATTTACTCTTCGTGTTCGCGAGAGTACCTTTGTGAACGCGAAGAAGGACATGCCAGAACACCAGAATCTGCAGAAAACCAGATTTTCCAAAGTCCAAACATTCCGTGGCCTATCCGGAACTTACCCGAGCCCTCGGGGCTCCAAACTAAACATGCACACAAGTCTAAAAACATCGTACGAACTTGGTCGCGCGATCAAATCGCCAAAATAACACCTAGAACTACGAATGTAGCACCAAATCAAATAAAATTCTCAAGAACACTTTACAATTCCTATCTTCTCAACTGGACGTCCGAATCACGCAAATCAACTCCGTATCTCACCAAATTTCACAAACAAGTCTTAAATATTATAATGAACCTGTACCGGGCTCCGAAACCAAAATACGGACCCGGTACTAACAATGCCAAACATCAACCAATTCCTTAAAAATAAATAATTTTTAAACTTCTAATTTTCATCAAAAATTTATAACTCAAGCTAGGGACCTCCGAATTCGATTCCGGGCATACGCCCAAGTCTCATAATTTGATACGGACCCAGCAGGACCATTAAAACATGAATATGGGCCTATTTACCAAAAATATTGACCGAAGTCAACTAAAATTAATTTTTAAGGCAAAAATTCTTATTTTTATCAATTTGCAACATAAAAGTTTTCAGGAAACATGTCCGGACTGTGCACGTAAATTGAGGTGGGTAAGAATGAGATTTTTAAGGCTTAAGAGTACAGAATCGAGTTCTAAAATATAAGATGACCTTTTGGGTCATCACAATAATGAGGACAAAATGAGCTCTAGAAGAGCCCATGACTTAACATTTCATGAAACTCCAGGAGAAGTTCAGGTACCTGAAAATAAAGAAAGTGATAAGATCTCAACAAGTTATGTCACTTGCGAACCGAAACAAAATGATCGTCGACGATATATTTGATATAATATAATGCACCATATGATAAAAGATTGTGAGGATCATACATGTAGTCCAGACACCTGAAGATGTCATACCATTTAGATGCAAATCATAACCTATATGACTCATTTGATCAAATTTATATAAAGATCCCTGAAGGATTTAAAATGCTTAAAGCATATAATTCAAAGTCTCGAGAAATGTACTCAATCAGATTACAAAAATCTTTGTATGATTTAAAACAATCAGGGCGTATGTGGTATAATCACCTCACTGAATTGATGAATGAAGGCTATATAAATGATGGAATTTGTCCATGTGTTTTTACAAAGAAAACAACATCAGAGTTTGTTATACTTGTTGTTTATATTAACAACAAAAATATCATAGGAACTCCAGAAGAGATCCAAAGAGAAAAACTTTGTCTTAGTCTGCAAATTGAATATTTAGCAAACGGGATCTTTATCCATCAATATGTCTATACAGAAAAGGTCTTAAAACGCTTTTACATGTACAAAGAGCACCCATTAAGTACACCAAATGGGTGTTCGATCACTTGAAGTGAATAAGGATCCGTTCCGACCTCCAGAAGAGGATGAGGAACTCCTTGGTCCTGAAACACTCCACCTCGATGTAATTGGTGCACTTATGTATCTTGCTAATACTAATAAAGGTGGTGCAGATCATATTGGTTATGCATATATAGGTTATTTATCCGATCCCCATAAAGTTCGATCTCAAATCGGGTATGTGTTTACATATGGAGGTATTGTCATATCATGGCGCTTCATAAAGCAATCTATTGCTGCTACTTTTTTAAATCATGCTGAGATAATAGTTATTCATGAAGCAAGTAGGGAATGCGTATGGTTGAGATTAGTGATTCATTTTATTCGAGAAAACTGTGGGTTGGAATGTGATAAAAAACCTACAATATTTTACGAAGACAATGCTATATACATAACCCAATTAAAGGGGAGATTTATAAAAGGAGACAGAACGAAGCAAATTTTACCAAAATTATTCTACACACATGATCTTCAGAAAAATAGTGACATCGATGTGCAACAAATCTTTTCAAGTGACAATCTAACTTATTTGTTCACTAAATCTTTGCCAACTTCAATTTTTGAGAATATGGTATTCAAGATTGGAATGCGGAGACTCAAATATTTGGAACAAGATTTTCATTAGGGGGAGTGAAATACGCATTGTACACTTTTTTCCTTACTAAGATTTTTCCCATGGGGTTTTTCTTGTAAGGTTTTTAATGAGGTAGCTAGAATTGCGTATTACTAAATATGCGTACTCTTTTTCCTTCACTAGGATTTTTCCACTAGATTTTTCCTAGTAAGGTTTTAACGAGGCACAATATCTTTTAATGAACATCCAAGGGGGAGTGTTATGAATATGTTATATTATGGATGTTCATTTAGTACTCCGTTATAAATAAGCTTCCCGAAGAAGATTATCCATATGGGACTCCGCCGTAAATATATTTATCTATTTAGTACTCTATTGAAAATAAGCCTTCTGAAGAAGCTTATCCTTTTGGTACTCTGTTATGGAAAAATATTGCCCCCGATTGAAGATTATCTATATTTGGTACAATGAGTTTATCCTTTCGGTACTCCATTATGGATAAATATTACCCCCGGTAGAAGATTATCTATATCTGGTACAATAACTGCTTACAATCAACTTACACAACAGCTTGCAGTAGCAGCTTACACAGCAACTTGCAGTAGCAGCTTACACAACAACTTCCTTTCTTCTATAAATAGAGGAGATTTCAGTTGATTATGTACATTAGTTTGAAGTTGAATAAAAATATCCATCTCCCTCTATACTTGTCTTCGATTTATTTACTTTATAGTCTTTATTTTATAACAACTTCTTATTTTTAAAATTTATATTTTAAGACTTGATATTTTAATATGATGAGCTTAGTAGACTTTAATTTTTATGATTTAAATAAATATTTTTTATTAGGCCTACAGGCCAACCCAACCCAACCTCAATCAAGCTTCACGAGCCACATGCTTACTTGGGCTTGGCTAAAAAGTCGCGTTCTTAAATGAGCTTCAATTCCTAGCCCAATCCTACTAAATCACGGGTTGTGCCCAACCAGTGGAATATGCAGAATTTTTTGTCAGCGATGTCACTATTTAAAAGGTACATAGATGAACAAATTGCCAAAATGACATCATATTAAAAAGTCATTTCATAAAAATATAGAATTCAACTCATAAAGAAAACAACAAATATCTTTAAAAAGAAGAACGAATTACCAAAATGACATCAAAATGTCATTTCATAAAAATATAGAATTCAACTCATAAAGAAAATAGCGAATATCTTTTTTAAAAAAGTGAGAAATATAAACGAAAAAATAACTAGACAACTTATAACGATCGATGACCTATCGAAGTTGGCGTAGATGATGAGAGAGATGATAAATCACAAAGGATAACAAACATTTTTTTTCAAATTATATTTAAATTCATTTATATACTTAAATATGATTTCCGAAAGCGACAAAATATTTAGTATCAATTGGTTTCTTGAGAATACTAAAAGCTAAGGTTTTATTTAAAAGTTTACATACACATAAATATATACATGTTGATAAGGTTATTCATAGTTTGATTTGGATTGATTTTTCCCTCAAAAGAAACTAAATCAAATAAGTCAATTTTTTAAATGTTGGAACCAACCCAACCCAATTAAGTCGATTTTTTATCGATTCGGTTTATGTCGATTTTTCGGATTTTTTTGATTATTTATCATTTTGTTTTTAAATATGAGACATAAACTACCAAATACATATTCCGGCGACTACATTTTCAACGTCAAACCAATTGCTCTTTGAGAAATCTATCATTTACCAAGATATATTAATGATAATTGAATCAAATAGTGATGAATAATTCAAGGATTCAATTAAACATAGATTACTTTTAACATGAAAGAGATTCTTGTATTTAAAAGAAAACTACCAATCAAAGTAGAATGTGAAGGTAAAGAACTAGATTATTATAATAATAAAGAACTAGGCTAATTAGCGTGTACCATAAAATTTTAAAAATTTTGTATAAGAATCTCTCTCTATATATATATATAGAGGTGCAATAAAAAAATTTAAATAGCTATTTCTATAGTCGGTTTGATTTGGGTTTTTATTTTTGGTTTTTTTATTTTTTATTATAACCTAAACCAACCCAAATTTGACCGGCTTTTAAAATTCAAAACCAAACCAAAAAGTATCGACTTTTTTGGTCGGTTTGATTCGATTTTCTATTTGGACTGGTTTTTCGGGTTTTGTGAACACCCCTACATGTTGAACCACCATTTACAACAAAAATGCAGTGCTTAACCAGTGAACCACCATTTAACAAAGGCGTATCCAGAATTTCAAGAGCATGGGTGCACCATGAGCACAAGACACCCGAGTTTTCAAGGGTGTCTAAGAGATGTATTTTTGGTTTAGGAATTTTAAAAGTCAAAACAAAAATAAAAAAAGAAGAGAAGGAGAAAAAATAAAAAGAAAATGTGTAACCCAATAAAAAAGGAAAAAAAGAAACAAAAAGTTTATTTGATTAGAAAAAGAGGTAGAGCATGGGATTTAACCCTATTTATTAAGATCGAATCCCTGATTAAAAGGTAGAAGGTGCACCTCCTTATCAATGCACTAAAGTGTTCACTTGAGCTTGGATTCACCTATGTTAATTTAAGTATTTGAGCAGAAATTTACTAGTGTTGTACATGATTTAAGGGGAGGAGGTTGGGTTCACGCGAACCCGCTTCCTCCCATGTGCATCCGCCCCTAACGACCAAGTACTTAACGTCATGTGGTGTCACTTCAAAGTAAATGTACGTGAAATTTATTTTTTCATATTGCTCTTTGTATATTTTGTAAATCTTCCGATGAAGCGGTGTCACGTATAACCTAAATCCGCCCATGTGCCCAACATTCCACTTGTACAGAGGGAATTAACGAGTAATCCTTCTTGAATAAATTAACTAACAACTCCCTAAGCCAACATGACATGAATCAAATTATTGTCCAGAGTAACGTGGTTTCCTTTGACCCTTCATATGAGGTCGAAAACCCATTTGCCTCAGATGAGGTGGATAATGTTTTCGACTCAGGCAGTTTCATTCCTATCACCTCCGTTGATAAGGAGCGTATGTATAAAAACTGGTCTAATGCTCTTATTATAAACATTTTCGGAAGAAGAGTGGGATATCTATTCCTACAACAAAAACTTCATGCTATATGGAAACCTTTGGAACAAATCTCGTTGATAGACCTTGGATATGACTATTACCTAGTAAAATTTAATAAGAGAGAAAACTATGATAAAACCTTACATGAGTGTCCTTGATTTATTGGCAACCAATACCTCATAGTAAGGAAATGGGAGCCCGGGTTCATCGCCTCAGAAGCTCCCCTAATGTACTCAGCGATCTAGGCCAGACTCCCAGATCTCCCTAAGGAATTTTATGACTACGAGATCCTGGGAAAAATATGTAATAAATTATGACAACTAACCCGTATAGACGCATGGACCTCATTAGCGCTAAGAGACAAATATGCAAGAGTGTGCATACTGGTCCCAATAGAGGCACCCCTTAAAACTCATGTTATCCTAGGTAAACACTACCAAAAGGTCTCATACGAGGGCTTTAACCTCTTATGTACAAACTGTGTAGGCTGGGACATGTACAACGGAACTGACCTAACTATCCCAAGGAAGAGGATCCAAATGACCAAAGCCAGAGCGCTAGCTCACAAGATATCCTCTCCTTAACCAAGGAAATTGAGCAATGGACGGTCGTCTCCCACCATAAAACATCAGGGAGAAAGGAAGGTGAGACAGGAAGTCACAACAAGCAGAAACTAAGCCAAACCACTTCCAAAGAAAAAAACTACGGTATTGGAAAAATAGTAGCAAGACATTGGGCACCAACAAACCATGGTAACAACAGCACAACATCACATCAATAAAACCAAAAGGTGACGAACAAGGACAAGACCAACACAAAAATCAGATGGATATAACGAACCTCCCAGTTAAACCCAAACAATATCCACCAGGCAAAGCACAAAACCAAAACATACTCATCACGTAAATCTGCGCACATTTATTGAATAACAAAGGTAACATAGCCAGTACCTCTCAAAGGGCTAGTACAACAAACACTAATAACCAAATGACCACTATAGAACCAATGGATAAAGACCTAAGGGAAACTACGTTAAGTAACATAACTCAAAACCAACCACACAAACAAATTGATAATATACCAAGACACATAAATGGTCTTAAAGAGCCTAAAACCTTGCTCACTAATACCATCAAATGCCAAAATAAATTTGAAACTCTTATGTCCTAATCTAGTAATGAGACCCCCAACATCCAGAGTACCTCACATGTCCAATCACCCAAAACACAAAGTATGGAGAAAATGGAGGTAGAACAAGACCTAATCGACAAAGCAACCACAATAGTATTCAATGCTGAGGGGAATATCCACTCACCATTTAATGCAAATTCATTGGAAAACAAACCTAGTACACCCCAAACTCTGCAAAAAACTAATGATAAGACAATAAATCAACTCCTTATTAATGAGCAGGATTCGATAATGGAAGACCCTAAGATCTTCGACCCAACCCCACCTAAGACTACAAACTCTCCTCACATTTTAAACAACATTAGCCCATGCATAAACCACAACACTTTTCAACCAGGAACATACAAGGAACCTAATAGCAAAAATTCCAAGACTCCCCACGAACAACTACCACAGGATATACTTCAGGGCAAGAAGAAATGTGTGGATAAGGGAGCAACAACAACCTCCCACTCCAATGCCAACTATTCCCCCTATACAACTGAACCAAAACCCCACTGTGTTCACAACCCCACCTCTCCCACTAAACCGTGTTCCCCAATTATGGATGGAATACCGACTCACAAGGCATGCACTAAGAATGAGCCTCCAACTCAATGGCCAAAACATAATTATACAAATAGAAAACCCGAGCTACCTGGAATAAATAATAATGGAGGGGCTCCGAATTGGAATGGACAACATTGCTACGAACTCATGGTTGGCCCTACCAGCCCAACAAACACCACTATATCCTCCCTCTTAACCAGCGGGCTCACACCCTTGGAACCATCAGACTGTGAACCCACACACCATCCCAAATCCAATAAACATGAACCTACCCCTTTTTCACAACTCGAATCCTCCACCAACCCCAGCTCCATCATATTACAATGGGAATACATTCCAAACTCAGACGCTACTCTCCAACATGCAGGGAAACCAAGCATCGAATTACCCACAACATGCAACAACACAACAGGAAAACACACCAACAATGACTTCTCATCCGGCCTCTTTCAAGAACAACAATACTCAGACGGAGCACAACAACCAGAGCAACCCGCCACAACAACAGATGGTAGAGGAGTAAGAAGAGGACGGAATATCAACAACAACAAGAGTAGAGTACGGAATGCTAAGAAACCCAAAAACACTGACATTCAAAGAAAGAAAATAAAAAAGATTCATCTTGCGTTGCCCCAAGATTTGAGGAAATTCTCTTTGAACATTAGAATGCTATTTGAACCAACCCTATTCAAATACAGTGTTGTGATGATCCCAACCATGTATGCTCACCATTGTGCCAATGCTGCCCAACTGAGCCAGGAAGGAACCCCGAACTTACAGAGCTCATCCCACAATCAGGGGGAGAGCTCACAAACCAGGAATAACTCCATGAGTATCATCATATGGAACTGCCGGGGGGCGGGTAACGCTGACTTTCGAAGGGCATTTAGGTCCATGCTGGATTATAATAGGCCAGTGCTGGTGGCCCTGTTAGAAACAAGAATGGAGGAGCACCACACGATTAGGAACGACTTTGGATTCGACAACCTAATACAAGTAACTGCACAAGGCAACTCGGGAGGTATCACAATTATGTGGAAAAATGAAGACATTATTGTTGACCAAATTGGCTCCACGTATCAGGAGGTTCACGCCATGATAAAGGTACCTAACAACCCTAATCCATGGCTTATTTCTACTATCTATGCTAGCAATCTATTAGAAGAAAGATTAATCCTATGAAAAAATTTAAAATAGTTACAAATAATTTTAAAAGGCCTTAGCTTGTTACGGGCGACTTTAATGAAGTTACTAGGGCTTCCGAAAAATTTGGAGGATTGCTGGTTAATAATAATAGAATTACGGAATTCCTAAATTGCCTAGGCTATTGCAGGTTAATGGATTTAGGATTTAAAGGGTCAAAATTCACGTGGACGAACAAAAGAAAAAAGAGAAATGCCCTAATTATGGAGAGACTAGATAGATGTGTAGCTAACCCGGAATGGGTTAATATTTTTTAAGAAGCTCATGTTACACACCTCACGCGTACCCACTCAGACCACTACCCTCTTAAACTAGATCTTACAAAATATTTTGCTAGAAGTGGGAGTATTTTCAGAATTGAGTCCACGTGGACCTCTCACCCTACGTTCAAGCCCTTGGTCAGGGAAACATGGAAAAATCAGGCGAACATTATCAACACCATTCAAAACTTCACTGAAAAAGTTACTGACTGGAATAGGAACATCTTCAGAAATATCTTTAAAAATAAGAAAAAAGTCATGGCTAGACTAGAGGGTATTCAAAGATCGCGCAATTACCCCTATAGCCAGTTTCTTATAGACTTAGAAATTAACCTAATGGAGGAATATACGAATATTCTTAAATTAGAAGAAGACTTCTGGAAGCTTAAATCCAGAGTTCACTGGCTTTAAGATGAAGACGCCAATACAAAATTCTTCCACGTTACTACAATGCATAGAAGAAGAAAAAAATAGGATTCTAAGCCTTAAAGACGAGGCATGAAATTGGTATTATAACCCCAAAGATATTACTAAATTGATAAATAAAAAAATTTCATGACCTTTACTCAACCAAGCAAGAGATGTCCTACAAAAACATATCTATATGTCCTACTACACTACTATTCAAGAGTCGCAACATTTTGATCTCAGCCTAACCCCTACAGAAAAAGATATTAAACTTGCCTTTAACTCCTTTAAACCCCTTAAAGCCCCAGGGCCGGATGGTTTGCATCCGTTATTCTATCAAAAATATTGGAATGAGACGAAAAACCAACTCATTGACTTCGTCACAAGTACCTTTGAAAATAAGAAAATGTTGGATAATATGAACAATACTTATATTTGCCTTATCCCTAAATGCCAAAATGCTGAGACCATTAAGCAATATAGACACATAAGCCTTTGTAGTACATCATACAAGGTAGTCATCAAAATTATAGTAAATAGGATTAAATCCCTCTTACCCAATATCATTCACCCTGCACAAACTAGTTTTATTAAAGGAAGAAGAGTTTCAGATAATGCTATCATCGTGCAAGAAGTCTTAAATCAAAACAATCAAGGGCAAAAAGGCCAAGATGATGATTAAAATAGACCTAGAGAAAGCTTTTGATAAGATAGAGTTGTCCTTTGTGAGGTTCTCGCTAAAGTCTCTAAATTTTTCTAATAATCTAATCGATATTATTATGTCATGCTACTTCAACTTCTATCTTAATTAATGGCTCTGTGTTCAGATTTTTTCCTACCCTCTAGAGGCATTAGGCAAGGGGATCCCTTATCCCCATACCTCTTTATTATATGTATGGAAATACTCTCTAGACTCGTTAACCACGAAATAGACTATTGTAGGTGGGATCCCATAAAAATTTCTAATAAAGGACCTCCCATATCCCACATTTTCTTTGCTGGCGATCTTGTATTAATGATGGAAGCCAACCAAAAAAACTGCAACTCCCACATTGATACCCTAAACAAATTATGCAGTTTATCGGGCAGACTATTAATTTTAACAAGTCTAGAATCATGTTTTCAAACAATACCCCTCAAGATATCAAAAACCACATTAGCTAGAGTCTGTCCATGAAACAAGCAACCCACTTTGGTAAATACCTTGGGTTCCCAATGATCGACCATATAATAGCCAAATGACTTTCAATTTATTATAGATAGGCTCAACACTAGATTACAAGGATGAAAAACAAATTTTTTAAACATGGCAGGTAGATCTACCTTAATTAAAGCTACCCTAGCAGCCATATCCAATCATGTGATGCAAATTTACGGTCTTCCCAAAGCCACTGCCAACAAGATAGATGCTATACAAAGGAATTTCTCGTGGGGTAGCACTAATGAAAAGAAAAAATGGCATCTTATCAAATGGGATATAGTTTACCAAAACAAAAAGGGAGGGAGGGTTGGAGCTATACAAATCACACTGGAAAAAACGCTTCCTTCAAAGCGGCTTTGGCATGGAGATACTCGAAAGATAAGAACTCTCTCTGGGCCCAAACTCTCCATAATAAGTACGGAATGAGGAATAATACGGTTAACAGATCCTCTAATAGAGCAAGGGGTTCACACATCTGGAAAAACATAGTAGAAGGGATAAACATTTGCAACAAAGGCTTACACTGGACAATAGGTGATGGTAAATCCATAAACATCTGGGATGACAAATGGATAAATCACGCAGAACCTTTGAGAAGCCTCATACAGTGGCCTTTAATGAGGAATGAACCAACCCTAGCACTCTTCACTATCCTGGCTAATGGTACTATAAATTTGAACACCCTTTCCTTCGACCTGCCTACTAGCATAAAGCATAAAATCCACAGCACCAATATTAAGCAAGGGCTACCATCTAGGGATAAATCAAACTAGAGCACCTTAAACCATAACTCATTCTCTACCAAAGCTGCTTATGAGCTCATCTCTTCTCCTCATGAGAATCAGGTAAACAATATAGACTTCAGATGGATCTGGAAAGTCCCTACGCTCAATAAGATTAAAGCTTTCCTATGGCTAGTAGTTCATAATAGGCTCCCCACCACTCTCATGCTCTTTAGAAGACACGTTAGCGATACCGAGATGTGTAGCATCTGCTGCAAGGAGAAAGAGGATATCGAGCATATCTTCTTCAGATGTACGTACTCCAAGCATATCTGGGAGGGGATTAACTTTAACCATAACTTTCAACATTTACAGAATAATGCTTATAATATCTCCACATGGCTGAAAAAACAGATTAACTCCAAAAGCATGTTCAATGATCTTATCAGCTGGAATGAAACCCTTCCCTTTATCCTCTGGACACCTCTGGTTAGCTAGAAACGACATCCTCTTTAACAAGCATAAAGCTCCTACGTTAGCTAGTTTAAGTACGTGACATAAACTCTCCACACAAAGCCTGCTAAATCCATCTTATATATTAAATAGGAACCCCCTGATTCTAACTATCTAAAACTTAACATAGACGGGTCTTGCATGGGAAACCCAGGAAGGGGCGATATTGGGGGAGTCTTCAGAGATAATAACAGTAACTGGATTCTAGGTTTTAGTATGGCCATCCCGCACGCTACAAACATATATATGGAAGCCCTAGCCTTGCTTAATGGATTAAAACTGGCTAAAGAGAAAGGATTACACCTTCTGGTTATCGAATCTGACTGCAAAGACTTAGTTAAAATGATGACTAACAGTGATTGGTACTATCAAAATCTGGTTGATGATTGCAAAGGGCTATTACAGGAGATGGAGGACCCGCCACTGAAGCACATCTTTAGGGAGGCAAATGAAGTAGTAGATAAGCTGGCTAAGCAAGGAAGCTGCTCGGACGTTTTTGGAAGCCTAAATTTATTTTATTCCCTCCCC
>AWOL01S0006051.1:0-13115 GCA_000715115.1 Nicotiana otophora
CCCCTAACCCCACATTGACCAGAACTTTGATCCATATCCTGACCCTCGACCCTAAGCATGAGCCCAACTCCGACCCTAATACTCGACCCGACTGCAAACCCCAACCTAGGACCCAACCTAGAACCTCGAACCCGACTTAGATCCCTCCCCCCATCCTCAATCCCGACCCCCAACCCTGACCCCTGATCCCGGACCCAATCCCAACCTCAAAACCCATCTTCGAATCCCGATCCAACCTCGACCCCAGACCCGGACCCCAACGCCACGCTCCCCCCTTCCTCACCCCTCAACCATTTCGTCTCCCATAATGTTTATCTAAATTATATATTTTTCAAAAATTATTTTTTGCTAGCTAACCAAACACCAGAAAATAAGTAAGAAAATCACTTATTTCCAAAATAATATTTTCCAGGAAATCATTTTCAGTGGAAAGCATTTCCTTCATACCAAATACGCCCTTAATGTATTTAAGAATTTTACGTTCATATCCATCTCTGTTGGTATAAAAGAAAGCATCGGCTGCATATTAAGTGTCTTACCCTGGACATACACAAGTATAGTTGTTTAAGTTAATTGTTGTCCAACACAAAATGAAGCACCACCTCTCAAGAGATGATGTCTACTCTGACTAGTCATGGTCCAGATCAGATCTTGTAGAATGAAAAACTAAATAAACAACTAATCTGCAAGTGAACCGAGAAGTTATGCCAAATTTGTTCTATCTTAAAGTAGTACTTCAATTGCCCACACAGCAAGATCTACTCATTCAAATTATTTATAGAGTTACCATTGTCTTATGTAACGGGCAATTGACTAAGTATTCAATTTGACAGCACAGACAGAAGCAAGGGCAAAAGAATACTTTAGAATGAAATATGGAGAGTAGAGATGTTTTAGGGCCACAATGACATACTTGCTGTTCTGGTCCCTCAATACGTACAAGTTGGGGCCCTAGCATGGGTGGTACAAAACCCAAGCTATAATCACTGGGCGTCTGCAGAAGTGGCAATAGTGAGCCTGCAGGTACCTCCGGCTTTGACTGATCATACACAGGAGAGGCACCAGATACCTCAAAATGTGATATATTTTCAGATCCATGCTGGTGTGAAAGCGGATTGTCAGGATAATCACCTCCCTGAGCTGCTGAAGATGCATCCTGGTAGCTGCAATTAGTTCTGTATGGTGATGAGAGAAAAGAGTACTCAGTGTAAGCATAATGACATGGTCATCCTTGTGTGACTATAAGCTACACTAGAAAAAATCTTGACAGTCCAGAGGCAATTTTGTAGAATCTTCATCAAAATGTTATACATGATTACAAAAGAATATTGGCATGCTCTCAGACCACAACAAATCAGTAAAAATGCTTCAGTAGACACATTAGATATATAAAATCACAAATGAATACAAAAGCATGACATGTCACTCGTTACCGACCTCCCGGTTTCCATGGAAGTTCTATCATTAGCTGGAACAGTCTCCACAGGCATCGAGTCTTTGCCGCAGCTTATGCTTGGATCAAATTGTGGATCCAAACTACCAAAAGTCAATCCACTCCTAAAAGATTCAGGTACTTGAAGATGATTCGGAAAAATAACAGGCTGACAACGGGAAGAGATATTTAACTTCTCCAATTTCATGTCAAGCTGTGGAACTGCTTTTTCCATGGCAGAATTTAGCTTATAAAGTGAAGGTAAATGGGCTCCCTGTGCAACAGCTGCAGCCTGAGATGGCAATACTGCATAAAGATTATGATAAAGTGAGATTACCAAGAAAGGAAAAGGAAAAAAGAAAATCTGAATCACAAAAGTCCTCCTTTCCTCCTCCTCAAAAGCAATGCATGGGTAAACTCACAATGGTTATGTTATTATTAGCTGATTTTGCTTGAAAGCCGACCAAATTCAATGGTTCAACAAATGATATACCAGGTAGCAGTTATCCGCGTGAAATGGACTTATAAGATAGAGCTGGCTATTTCTCTCATGTGTATCTTTGAAACCACATTTATAATAATACTAAAATTTGACATTAAGCAACTTAAATAAACACAAGAGCTCCATCTACATTACTTAATTGAAGAAGGTTGTAGCCCCCTTAAACTCAAAAACTTTCAAAAAAGATAAAAAAGAGAGCCAAAATAAATTGAAGTGGTACCTTCTGAATGACCTTTATTTTGTTTGGAATGCTGACTTTCACGATTAATTGTAACAACTGATTGTGTAGCTGTGACTGAAACTCCCTGGGGTTCTTTTGGTTCAGTGGTGTTTATGTAGTTGACAGTTCCAATGACGGCATGAGCATTCTGGGGAGCACTTTGACAAGCGTCTAATCTTCCCTCATTCACAGGAGACACAATGGACTCGGTAGCAGTACGCTGGCTACCTATCTCACGTTTTATTGTACCAACTGTTCCTGGATTTTGGGTATTCAAGGCTGGAACTAGAACAGGATCTGATGCAGAGGTGTAGACATCAGATACCAATGCTGAAGTTGTGCTTGTCACAAGCTCATTAGGTCTTGATATGACAGTTTTATTTTGAAATCTGGTTCCAGGTGCAAAGGTGGGGGTGGGGGCAGGAGTGGGGCCAGGATCCAAGTTTGGATGATGGTTTATTAAATTAGGAGGTAGAGTTGAAACTTTTGCCAACTTGTTTACATTAACAAAGGAAGTAACTCTACTGTAACTAGGATCATCTGCAGATACCTTAATGGCAGATTTCTTGCTAGGATGTGTATTAGTATCTTCTGTTTTATGTGCAACCGGAATGGAGGTCTTAGAACTTCTATCCTTCGACCTATTGACTCTACTTTCTTTCTTAACGTATCCTCTGCCACTGGCATCTGCTGACAATAAAGAAAAGGGGGTAAGTTAACACTGCAAGCCATAAATAGAGAAAATTACATCTCCTCTATCAATATGAAACCCTCTTCCAAATTCCAACAGATGCCATGCTATATAACTGATAAGGGACCATATATATATATATATATATATATATCAAAGTACATGAAGGAAGGGCCAACACTACAACAGGAAAAAAAAGTAAAGAACATGCTCTATCAACCTATCAAGTATGATTTAAGGGCGATAGATGCAATTTGAACCATGAAAGAGGTTCTAGTTCTTCTCATTTGACAAGCAGATAGCAATATCGTACACCAAATTTATATACACGCTAAATCATCCTTAAGGCTTGTACAAATTATTCTGACAAATAAAGCACATTCTTGAAAAGAGAGAATTTTGTCCTTCTCTGTGTGTGAGGAGAAGCAGATGATTTCCAAAGAAAGAAAGATCATTCAACAAACACTATCATCGTCTTGTGTCTTAACCTTGTGACAGTGAAGAATATGAGAAAATTTAACTTCTATCTTTTCAATAAACTTGACACCTTTTCTTCAAATGATAAGTGACGTGCAGACCCCAGCTATGACTGTTTAAAGAAGAAAGTAGCTAGTGGATGGTATACTTGAACAGCCAGCAGACGAAGTATTAAAGAGGATAACTCTTTTCTTTGGTCATGAAAGTTCTCAGCTATTCTTCAATTGTATGCTCAATGACTCAAAAGGATATAACAAAATTCAATACAAAACATCCTGGATGCTCAAAATAAGCAGGAGAGATATCGATCATGATCATGAGCACATTTAACTCTTATCCCAGGTTGAAGTCCCATATATACCATTAGTGATGTAATTTGCAGAAATTTTCTCACGACCACTCCTAGCCCCTCTCTGCTGCATGCCTGATATCCACCTGTAATTCTCAGAAGTTTGGCTGCTGGCTTTCTGTGATAAGCAGATGGTGAAACTATGAATGATCAAGCTAAGTGAAAATTTTGTAATCTTAGTTGATGGAAATGCTTACTGCTTTCTTTCTGTCTCGTTTCCTTTTGACCTCATGAAAAGTATCTGCAGAATTAGGTAGTTTTATTTTTTTGGCGAAGAAAACAATGATGTAATAGGCTAAACAATTACATGAATGCACGACAGAATATGAAACTTAGATAATATCTGCCACAAAAATTATAAAAATAAGCAAAGCAAGAGATTGGTATAGTAGTTTAATTTGTAGACCTGGAATCAACAACAAATAAGGAATACAAGAATGTTCCTAGTTGCCATATAATCAGATACTGACATGAGAGTTCTAGGCATAGATGAACCCTGCCCTAAAAGCATAAACAGGGAAGAAACAAAAACAACTAGAAGTGTTTTGCTTCTTGTTCTTCCCTGCAGCACCAAGAGTATACTAAATCTAATTAGCAAAACTGACCAGATATTCACAAAATTAGACACAAAAATTCTCCAATAAGTAAACAACTGCAGTTGTTTATATTGAGTAGGAAGTTAGGTGGATGTAAACGAAATTTCTGATAGGAGAAAATCTATTGTTGTATGTGAAAGAAAGAACAGTAGAAAAAACAAAAGAAAGAAAAGTCGAAAAGAGATGAAAATATGATGTAAGCGCTTACGTCGGCATTCTTATGATATAAGCGCTTACATCGGCGTTCTTATGATGTAAGCGCTTACATGGGCATTCTTATGATGTAAGCGCTTAACTCGACAGGGCATTCAAATGCCTATAAATAGGGGTCTACATTTTCATTTGTAGATCATCCCTCAACTTCTTCTTTCTTTCTTCAATTAATAAAGAGCTACTCTTTGTGTGGCCGTGGAGTAGGCAAAAATTGTCGAACCACATAAATCTTGTCTTGTTTTGTCTTGTGTAATTTATTGCTTTTTTCTCTTAAATATTGTTTCCCTTCTATTAGCCTGATACGCTTCCCAACAACTGGTATTAGAGCACAGACAATGTAATTTTAGTAGAAAAGTACACTATTGGTGCAGGTACTATTCATAAGAATAGTACGACACTATTGATCATCATTACTATTCACATGCACTATTCACATAAACTTTTTTGTGAAAAATGGCATCGGAAGAAGGAAAGTTTAATATTGACAAGTTCAATGGCAAAGATTTTAGATTCTGGAAAATGCAAATAGAGGATTATTTGTACCAGAAAAAATTATACTTACCTCTAATCGAGGTAAAACCAGAGACTATGGCCAAAGCGGATCGGGACCTATTAGATCGCCAAGCTCTTGGTGTGATTCGTTTGACGCTAACACGAAATGTGGCGTTTAACATCATTAATGAGAAGACCACTGCAGGCCTGATGAAGGTGTTATCAAATATGTACGAGAAGCCATCTGCTTCAAATAAGGTCTATTTGATACGTCGATTGTTCAACTTAAAGATGACAAAAGGTGGATCAGTCATGGAACATATCAATGAGTTTAATATAATATTAACTCAGTTAAGTTCTGTTAATATAACATTCGATGATGAAGTCAGGGCATTGATTCTACTATCATCTCTACCGGAGAGTTGGTCTGCAACGGTAACTGCAGTTACCAGTTCATCGAAAAATACCAAACTCAAATTGAATGATATTAGAGACTTGGTTCTAAGCGAAGATATTCGCCGAAGAGAATCAAGTGATTCCCCAGGTTCTACTTTTAATATTGAAAGCAGGGGGAGAAGCAACCAAAGAGGATAAAGTCATGGTCATGGCAGATCAAAGTCAAGGAGAAGAGGGCAATCCAAAAATAGCAAGGACATTACTTGTTGGAATTGCGATAAAAATGATCACTACAGTAGTCAATGTAAAGAACCAAAGAAGAAGAAGGAAGAAAATTCAGCAAATGTAATTGCTGAACAAGTCAGTGATGCACTAATTTGTTGTGCAGATAGTCCAGTCGAATCTTGGATTCTGGACTCAGGTGCATCCTTTCACTCTACATCATGCAAAGAATTATTGCATAATTATATTGCTGGAAAATTCAGGAAAGTTTATCTAGCAGACGTCGAACCTTTGGACATTGTCGGAAAAGGTGAAGTTCATATAAAGTCTTCACAAGGCACGCTATAGAAATTACAAAATGTTCGACATGTTCCTGGCCTCAAGAAAAATCTAATATATATGGGTCAGATTGACAGTGAAGGATATACAGCAACATTCGGTAACGGATCGTGGAAGATAACCAAAGGAAATTTGGTTGTGGCACGAGGCTTTAAAAGAGGAACACTATATGCAACTGCAATACAGAGAGATACTATAGCAACAGTTGATCATGGTCGTGATACAACATTGTGGCACCGGAGGCTCGGGCATATGAGTAAGAAGGGAATGAAGCTGTTGGTATCCAAAGAAAAGTTGCCAAACCTAAAATATGTTAAATTAGGTTTGTGTGAAGATTGCATTTACGGGAAACAAAAGAGAGTTAGTTTCTCAAAGGTGGGAAAGACGCCAAAGAAAGAGAAGCTGGAACTAGTGCATACAGATGTGTGGGGACCAGCTCCTATAACTTCTCTAGGCGGCTCACGCTATTATGTCACCTTCATTGATGATTCCACAAGAAAGATATGGGTTTATTTTCTGAAAAATAAATCTGATGTGTTTGTTACCTTTAAAAGATGGAAAGCTGAAGTTGAAAATTAGACAAGCCTAAAGTTAAAATGTCTGAAGTCTGACAATGGGGGAGAGTATGATAGCCAAGAGTTCAAAGCATTTTTCTCGGAGAATAGGATCAGACTGATCAAGACAGTTCCTGGAACACCGGAACAAAATGGTATTGCTGAGAGGATGAACAGAACCGTAAATGAACGAGCAAGAAGTATGAGAATACATTCTGGATTGCCGAAGTATTTTTTGGGCTGAGGCTGTTAACACGGCAGCTTACCTCATAAACAGGAGACCCTCTGTACCGTTGAATTTTGAAATTCCTGAGAAGGTATGGACAGGAAAGGAGATAACTCTCTCCCATCTAAAAGTTTTTGGTTGTGTTGCTTATGTGCATGTAAACTCTAATGATAGAGATAAGCTTGATCCTAAAGTCAAGAAATGTTTCTTTATTGGCTATGGTAATGATAATTTTGGTTATCGATTTTGGGATGACCAGAATAGAAAGACCCTAAGACACAGGAATGTCACATTTAATAAAAATATGATGTACAAGGACAAGCTTGAAGTAGAACCAACCAGCACCAGCAAACAGACATCTGAAACCGTTGAGTTAGAAGAAATCTCAGAAAATGATGTGGCTAGAGGGATTACAATTGATTCTGAAATTGAAGATGAAGAACCAGAAGCCGAATCTGGATCAGAACCAGAACAGGAATCGGAACCAGAGATAGAATCAAATGCAGAACCAAATCTGGAGTCGGGACTTGAATCAAATTCGGGTTCAGTTACTCCTGAACCTATATTAAGGAGATCAAAAAGAGTCACGAATGCTCCAGATAGGTTAACTCTCTTTCTTCACTATTTACTTCTAACTGATACTGGAGAACTAGAGCATTTTATTGAAGCAATGCAAGTGATAGACTCTGATAAGTGGAAGCTAGCCATGAAAGAAGAGATGAATTCTCTTTAAAAGAATAAAACATGGATACTTATAGAGTTACCAAAAGAAAAGAAGGCATTGCAGAATAAATGGGTGTATAGAGTCAATGAAGAGCATGACGGTAAAGAGAGATACAAAGAACGATTAGTAGTAAAAGGCTTTCAGCAGAAGGAAGGAATTGACTACACCGAGATCTTCTCTCCTGTAGTTAAATTAACTACTATCAGGTTGGTGCTAAGTATCGTAGCTGCAGAAAATTTGCATTTGGAGCAACTATATGTTAAAACTGCTTTCTTGCATGGTGACCTTGAAGAAGACATCTACATGAAGCAACCTGAAGGTTTTCAAGTTTTTGGTAAAGAAAACCTTGTGTGTAAGTTGAAGAAGAGTTTGTATGGTTTGAAACAAGCTCCATGACATGCAAAACAATGGTTTCACACGATGTGAGATGGACCATTGCTGTTATATCAAAAATCTTGATGAATCATATATCATTTTACTGTTGTACATTGATGATATGCTAATTGCAAGATCTAGCACAAATGAGATCAACTTAGTTAAGCAACAACTGGCAGAGGAGTTTGAAATGAAAGACTTAGGACCAGCTAAGAAAATGCTTGGAATGAGGATTAGCAGATACAGGTCGGAAGGAACCTTAAAGTTGTCTCAAGAAAAGTATATACAGAAGGTACTAAGCAGGTTCAGTCTTCATGATGCAAAGATCAGAAGCACTCCACTCGGAAGCCATCTTAATTTATCAAATGGCCAATCACCTAAGACATATGAAGAAAGGAAGTATATGTCCAAAGTTCCATATACTTCAGCAGTAGGAAGCTTGATATATGTTATGGTTTGCACTAGACCTGGCATAGCTCATGCAGTTGGAGTTATCAGTAGATACATGTCAGATCCAGGAAAGGAGCAATGGGAAGGTGTAAAATGGATATTGTGATATCTCAAAGGCATCTCAGGTATGACACTTTGTTTTAAAAAGAGAAATATTATCTTACAAGGTTTTGCTAATGCAAATTTAGGCGGCGATCTAGATAGTCAAAAAAGTACGACAGGCTACGTGTTCACCTTGGGTGGTACTGCTGTTAGCTGGATGTCCAGACTTCAGAAAAGTGTTTCTCTATCTACCACTGAAGCAGAGTACATGGCAATCTCAGAAGCTGGAAAAGAGATGATTTGGCTCAAGAATTTTCTTAAAGAGCTAGGTAAAGAGCAGAACAATTGTGAGCTTTTCAGCGATAGTCAGAGTGCAATTCATCTTGCCAGGAATACAGTGTTCCATGCAAGATCGAAGCATATCCAGTTGAGGTATCATCATATCCGAGAATTGATAAGTGAAGAAGCTCTTTCCCTACAGAAGATACTAAGATCAAAGAACCCGTCAGACATGTTGACCAAAGTTGTCGGTGTTGACAAATTGAGGCTGTGCACTGCCTCAGTTAGCCTTCAAGACTGATAGCGTGAAGGCGCCACCAGAGAATAGCAAATATATTTTTTAATTTCTTTCTTGATGTAACATAGGTTTGAGAGGGAGATTGATAGGAGCAAACCTATTGTTGTATGTGAAAGAAAGAACAGTAGAAAAAACAAAAGAAAGAAAAGTCGAAAAGAGATGAAAATATGATGTAAGCGCTTACGTCGGCATTCTTATGATGTAAGCGCTTACACCGACGTTCTTATGATGTAAGCGCTTAACTCGACAAGGCATTCAAATGCCTATAAATAGGGGTCTACATTTTCATTTGTAGATCATCCTTCAACTTCTTCTTTTTCTCTTCAATTAATAAAGAGTTATTCTTTGTGTGGCCGTGGGTAGGCAAAAATTGCTGAACCACGTAAATCTTGTCTTGTTTTGTCTTGTGCAATTTATTGCTTTTCTCTCTTAAATATTGTTTCCCTTCTATTAGCCTGACATGCTTCCCAACAATTTTTAAAGTGTAATTTTCTAGCAATATAGTGTAATTTTTCGGCAAAGGGGTGTCAAATTGACTTGGTTGAATGTGGATGCACCACTGCCTGCTATTTGGAAACACAAATAAGACATTGGTCTAAATATACCACACATTGGCGAACCACATACAAGGAAGGAGATATCAACGCGTTGCCTAAGTAGAGTTGTATACAGGTAAAACCGAGCCCGTTGAACACCCCAGTTTCCCGGTGAGGCAAACGGAGCTGGGACATGACCGTAAGGAATCGGAATCAGGGCAAGGAGCCCCTCGTATCGGGGTTCGAGCAAAACACCTGCCCTCGGAGGTATCAGGACCACGTGTTCCGGGTACGATTCGAGTCCCAAGACTTTGGAGAGCATTGCCAAACAACCGCACATAACTAACAAAGGGTCGTGATATCCGTGCCCGACCGGACGTCACGGCGTAAATCTCGGCCCGTATCAAGGATGGATCAGTGATTGGCGAAAAGAGAGATTTACCCTTTTTTAGAATTGTACTTAAGATAAAACTCCCCTACTATATAAAGGAAAAACTAACTATTCATTAGGGGTATTGTAACACGCATATCAACACAATTTACCTATATTCTCTCTGTTATCCAAAGTTCTTATCTTTGTTCATCAGTTCTTCATAAGTGTAAGCTCGGGATCGAAGGCAGGTTCTTCATTGAGCCATTAACCGAACCCAGGATCACTCTTATCATTGGTTTGGCCATTTATTACATCTTTCATTTGCTTAATCTAATGCCATCAATCACTTATATTGAATTAATCCACATATCCTTAAAACCACATATAAATTCAATTTTTAAGAGGAAACAAGAATAAAAACATAATACGTATAAAATTTGGAGTCACCTTAATATAAGAGAAATACATGTTCAAATCCTAGGTGTGACATTATTGAATATTTTTATAAACAGTTAGAATTCGTGACTCCGCCACTACTACCACGAAGAGAATTGAGAATTGTGTGATACCCAACTCCACAGAGGATCCTTCAAGCTTAATTAATTGAAGGAAACTATATGACTGCTTCTTATGACAAATAAACTCATCAGAAGCAGAACAAAAGATCAATCAATTAAAGTGGAGATATACCAAGATACAAAAGCTTCTGAGCGGTCTCATTAGGATCCATATTGCATTCTTTGAGCATAGTATAAATGTCATCATCGCTGTGTTTTCCACCAGCGATCTCCTTTATATCATGGATCGTCTTTCCTACATTGCTCGGAATCATCGAATCGCCGGTGCTCATATCAAGGAATTGCGGCAAATATTCAAGATCAGAATGAGAGAATTGATTAGAGATTCACATGTACGCGAGACAGTAGGAGCATGCATATTTAATTGATCTATCGCCTCTGCATGTTTATGCAAATCATTATTCTATTAACTTTTTTCTTTTTTCCCACAATATTGAAGAGTTAAGATAATAAGGTTTGGTTAAATTGAAAGAATGTGGTGTAATTTAGAGTAATAATAGTTTTATTTTTTATTCCATGTCCGATATTCATATTGAGGTCCAATGGTGTATGTTATTTATTGTCTTAACTAGTTTCTGGATAAGCATTTTACGTGTGTACCCTAATTCAATGAATATATTTTTTTTAAAAATTATATAACTAAAGTATTTGTGTTTGGGTTTTAGAATAAAAATCGAAGAAAAAATTTAAATTTTTGAAAATGAGAAATGTTTATCTTATTTAGTTAGCTCAACAAAAAAAAGGAAAAAGACCTATAATTACTTTGTTTCGGGAATAATCAACCACAATTTTAATCTACCTGAGAAATGTCGGCCACCTTCATTATTTCATAAAGATTTTCTTTTATGCTTTGTTTTCTATTTTATGTCTAATAAAAATGTTATAAATATACATGTCACTAAAATTTATTATTTTTGTGTAAATTTATAATTAAGCTACAATTTGTGTTGGTTAAAACTGTAGTGTAAACTTTGAATAAATTATTATTTAAGACTTTAAAGTAAATTATGTATTTGTTGGTTTTCCCAGTCATGCAAAATCAAAGAAGAATTCCTATGGGGTTAGAGAAGAAGGGGAAAAAAACCTTTCGTAAGTTGGCCAAATCGAAAATAAATTAAAAGTATATTAATTATTATTATATTATTTATAAAACTTTAAATATTAGGACTTCTTACATAGTTTAATAAGAAATGAACTAACAACTAAAATTTTAGTTGATTTTAAGATCCTAAATTACATGAGAATAACTTAAATTATAATTTTATGCAGTGTAAAATCTATTTTTAAAGAGTAAAAAAATTAAACGATATTTCGCTAAAGGATTTCATACTTTTAATATATTATCAATATTATGTTACGTGCATTGCGCATGCACCCCATCTTGATGAGTATATTTAAAAGAAAAATCATTTATCGTGTATGTATGTGTACGTATTTGACAAAACTGATGATTATTTAATTTTAGCAGTCCCTAATTGTAACGTTAAAGCAGTTATGCTAAATATTATGGGATCTAATCTGGACCAAGCAACTATGCTAGACATTCTATCAAGTTTTTTTTTTCACCAAGTTTTTATAGGCGAGACTTCCTCTTCCTTATTCATCGACTTAATACAATAGGTGCTTATGATGCTTTATCGCTTAATCTTATAAAAACTAATAATTTCTAATATTAAAAGCTACCGGAAAAATCATTTTCACTAATTCGAAATTCATATTTTCATAAGTACCTTTAGATTATTCTTCAACAGACAAAAATTTAATATATTATAGTATACCTTATAGAGATATATCACATATAACACAACAAATCCCTATATCTCCATATGACCATATCTCTCACATTAACTTAATTAAGATTAACTCACAAATTAAAAAAAAACTGGTACTCTGGTGTTGTCGTGTAAATTAATACTACTTATTTATTAATAAGTACTATGTAGATCATGCGTGAGAAAAAAAAATCAAGAAGATCAAAATAAAGATGTGAATCAAGGTCTAAAACTGACTAACATTAAGTTAAAAAATATAAAGAGATGTCCTTCGTTGAAATGATTGCATATATAGCGAAAGAAAAATAATTACTGACATTTTATTTAGAATATATTTATCTTCTTCTATTTAATCCTTATTGATTCAAGTTTTCATTTTACCACTTTGTCGCTTAATACTATACAATAGTTGATTTTTCTTATTTTTTTCATCGTCAATGCTCTTTTTACAGAAACAAAAATATATACCCAAAAGTTTTGTCACATAAAAAAATTACTTTTAAGATGAATTTGGTAAATTTTAAATTGAATTCTTTTGTTAATTAGTTAACTCAAAGATTTAACTTTTTTCAATATTAAAATAATTTATGTTTTGTTGATTCAAGTTCTTAATAATATCTCATCTCAATTTTTAAATACTTAATGATTATAATTCTATCCACTAAAAATTCTATTTGAAAAGGATAAAAAAATAATTTGACATTCGCTTTTGGATTGTTGTGTTTGTAGAATTATTATTATTATTATTATTATTATTATTATTATTATTATTATTATTATTATTATCATCATCATCTCGCCAATAACTTTTCTTTCTCTTTCTCTCTTTTATATTCTTAATTTTATTAGTTATTTCTTCTAATTATTGAGTATAGTTTTAAATTATAATACAAATTTTGATAAATAAAAATATCATATATATATATATATATATATATATTCAGTTAGAGTTCGTGATTCAGTACTACCAGTCTTGGGA
>AWOL01S0006051.1:32018-42747 GCA_000715115.1 Nicotiana otophora
GGCCATACTGTATCTGATACTAGGGTGAAGACCCTCAATAAATCTGTGAACCCGCTCTCGAACAGTAGCAACTAAGACTGGTGCATGCCTAGCCAAATCACTGAATCGGACCGCATACTCTGACATAGTCATAGAACCCTGGCGCAACTGCTCAAACTCTGCGCGCTATGCATCCCTAAGACTCTGAGGAACATACTCCCTTAAGAACATATCCGAAAATTGAGTCCAAGTGAGTGAAGATGCCTCAGCAGGATTATCCAACTCATATGCCCGTCACCACTGGTAGGCTGCTCCTCTAAATTGGAATGCCGTGAAAGAAACCGCACTGGAATCCACAATACCCATAGTACGAAGGATACAGTGACATTTCTCCAGAAAACCTTGAGCATCCTCTGAAGCTTAACCGCTGAAAGTGGGAGGGTGGTACTTCTTATACCTCTCGAGCCTGAGCTACTCCCCCTCTGAAACTTCTGTCTTAATATCAGGCCGAACTGGGACAACTGGTTGCACTGGTATAACCTCTGGGGCATGTTCAACTTGGGCACGTGGCTCTGGAGTATGGGCGGCGGGATTCTGCGCTCCTCCCCCAGCCTGAGATGTGGCAGGAGCAAGTGAAATTAATCCTGCCTGAGCTAAAGTGCCAAACATGCTCAAAAACTGGGCAAGAGTCTCCTGAAGTGCAAGAGTAGTAACAGGCATCTCAGGTGCCTGCTCTCCAACTAGAGCTACTGGTGCAGAAGTTCGTGCAGGTGCTCTGGTTGCACCACGTGGTCTTCCTCGGCCTCTGCCCCGACACCAGCCTCTTGCGGCTCCAACATGGGGCGCGGGTGTCTGATCATCAGGTCCAATTGTGCGTGTCCTCACCATCTGTGAGAGAATAGCAAGACAATTGTTTAGAACTTTGAAATCAACAAAGGTGCACGATAAGGAATCAAAGAAGTGAATATTTCCTAACAGTTCCATAGCCTCTCGAAAATAAGTACAGACGTCTCCGTACCGATCCGCAAGACTCTACTAAACCTGCTTGTGACTCGTAACACTTATGAACCTAGTGCTCTGATACCAACTTGTCACGACCCCAAATTTCCTCCGTAGGATGTCGTGATGGCACCTAATCTCTAAAACAAGGTAAGCCTAACAATGCAGAATAATAATAAATATCAGAAATAAATAAACTACAATTCAAACAATTTTAACTTCCAAAACCCGGTAGAAATAAATCACAAGCTTCTAAGAATTTATTCTCAAAGTCTCTATAAGTCAAGGTCTAAATAAAATATAAGAAAGCAACATAAAATGATAGAAGGGGACTCCGGAGTCTGCGGACGCTAGCAGATATACCTCGAAGTCTCCGTGTGCAGGTAACTCACTGACGTCTAGGCTGGTAAAATGTACCTGGATGTGCACAAAAAGATGTGCAGAAGTGTAGTATGAGTACACCACAACGGTACCCAGTAAGTGCCAAGCCTAACCTCGGTAGAGTAGTGACGAGGTCAGGTAAGGCCCTACTGGAATATAATAATGGCATGGTAAAATGTTTAACAATATAGTAAAATAAAATGACATTGGAAATGAATCAAGTAGTATGTCACCATTTAATTATGCAAAAATAATGGCAAATGATATCTCGTGGAAACAAAACAAAATTTCCTTTCAACATTAAGAAAATCACAACAAATAATCAAGGCAGCTGCGACCATAAATCAATATCAACAAAGGCACTCCCGAGGTACCGCCTCATAGTCCCAAATCATCAATAAATTTACAATATCACATTTTCTTATCTCACCGCGGGAGCCTTCACAATATATTTTAAAGAAAATATTTTTTCCGAAATAGCATCCCGCGTTTTAGCCATCCTTATCACACCGCATGACTTCTAGTAGTTTCCCCTACTAGCCACGCGTATCAAGCCACCCTTATCTCACCGCATGCATTTCAATACCCAGACCTTATACCATCGCATGCGTATCAATATCATAATATATTGCAATTTGCACCTCAAGTGCTCAAATAATTTATTTTGTCAAAATAATTCAACAACAATATTTTTTCACAATAAAGAGCTCACGGCTCCATCACAATGAGTACAAAAATCTTACAAAAATATTCAAGAATAAATAATTCAGGAAAATAATATTTAAAATTTTTTAATACGTTGCATTCAATATCAAATTTAAAAATGTCAAATACTTCATATTAATAATGTTTAATTTAAAGAAAATCACCCTTCAAATAATGCACAGAGTAAATGAAATCAAGTTTCAACTAAACAGGTATAACAATTAGCAAGAAAAGGTCAAACAATTTAAAGTGTATATCTCAGACCAATGATGAAGAATATAACAGGATAAAATAATTTAATAAATGCGCAACAGTGACCTACACAATTTAAAAATATAATATTTCACATTTAGCCCATGTACACACTCGTCACCTCGTGTACACGACTTTCAACATATTTCAATAATCAAATCAATATCATTTATAGGGGAAAATTCCTCCACACAAGGTTAGACAAGTCACTTACCTCGACTTGCTCCAATTTAACCAAGTATTATACTTTTTTCTCGATTTTCCAACTTCGATCGACTCGTATCTAGTCATAATTAATTCGATACAGTCAACAAAAATTATAGAAATCAATTTCATAAGAAAATATTATATTTTTCAATGAAATCCGAAATTAGCTCAAATATTGCCCATGGGGCCCACATCTCGGAATCCGGTGAAACTTCCAAAATCCAAAAATCCATTCAATTATGAGTCCAACCATACCAGTTTCACTCAAATCCGATTCCGGATCGACACCGAAATCTCAAAAATTCGTTTCTATGAAATTTCTAAAATTTCCCAAATTTCAATCTCAAAACACTAATTAAATGGTGAAAACAATGATATATTCGTGTATATTGACCAAATCCAAGTTAGAATCACTTACGCAAATATTTTTCCTTGAAAATATATCAAAATCGCCTCTCCTCAAGCTCCAATTCGTCAAAAAGGCAAATGGGACGAAGTCCCCTGTTTTTATAACTTATAGATTTGTCAGGGAGCTCGATTTGTCAGGGAGTCCGATTTTGACAGGGAGCTCGATTTTGTCAGGGAGCTCGATTTTGTCAGGGAGTCTGATTTTATCAGGGAGTCCGATTTTGATAGGCAGCCCGATTTTGGCAGGCAGCCCGATTTTGAGAGCATTTCCAACAGAAAAATTGCAGCAGCTTTTGCAGCAGCTAAGTCCCACTTTTGATCCGTTAACCATCCGAAACTCACCCGATGCCCTCGGGACCTCAACCCAATATACCAACAAGTCCTAAAACATCATACGAACTTATTTGAAATCTCAAATCACATCAAACAATGCTAAAATCACGAATCATGCTCCAGTTCAATCTTAATGAAACTTAGAATTTCCAACTTCTACATTCGATGTCGAAACCTATCAAATCAAGTCCGGTTGACCTCAAATTTTGCACCCAACTCATAAATGACATAACAGAGCTGTAAAAATTTTCAGAACTGGATTCTGACCCCGATATCAAAAAGTCAATTCCCCGGTCAAACTTCCGAACTTTAAATTCCTATTTTAGCCATTTCAAGCCTAATTTCACTACAGACTTCCAAATAAAATTCCGATCACGCTTCTAAGTCCAAAATCACCATACGTAACTGTTGGAATCATCAAAACTCTCTTCCGGGGTCGTTTGCAGATAATTCGATATCCGGTCACTATTTGAACTTAAACTTTTAATTCTTTTTATCAAAATTCCGTATCTCGGACTAAGGACCTCGGAATTTGATTCCGGGCATACGCCCAAGTCTCAAATTACGATATGGACCTACCAGAACTGTTAAAATACTGATCCGAGTCTGTTTGCTCAAAATGTTGACCAAAGTCAACTCAGTTGAGTTTTATACCTCTAATTCATATTTTAATCCATTTTTCACCTGAAAACTTTCCGAAAAATTTTTACGGACTGCGCACGCAATTCGAAAAATGATAAATAGTACTTTTCGAGATCTTAGAACACAAAATTAATTATTAAATTTAAAGATGACATTTTAGGTCATCACATTAAGTCACTGAACGGGGCGTTAATTCTTAAAACGATAAGTGGGGTCGTTACAATATATATATATATATTCATATTTATAGTTATAGTTCACATTAAATATTATATTAAATGAATTATAGTTATATTTCATGATAACTTTAAACCGTTCTAAAAATCTGATTTGAAAAGATCTTTAAAGGAAAAAGATCCAGTCAAGTACAATTGCCTCAAGTAATACTCAAGGGCCTTTTAGATTTATGTCATGTGGACCATAATATAATCCATGGCTGAGATTAGGGATGTACATGTATCACGTTGGTTCGATTTTTATCTAAATCAAATCAAACCAACTATATCGGTTTGGATTGGTTCGATTTTGTTGGGTTTTTCGGGTTCTCGAATTTTTTGTTACTTGAATATTATTTCAATCTTACTTTGTTAAGTATTTGATAAGTAAATATATATTTAGTAAAAATATAAAAAAAATGACAAACATGTTATCGATTAAAAAATTGTTATGGGAGAATTCTATTAGTAACACATAATAGTTATTTTTTTAGTCGTCTGACAATAATTTTTCGTTGATGTACACTTTCAGGTTAACCAAATTTAGTAATTAAACATAAAAATCAATATGATACCTAAATATTAATAATCACTTCACATTCGAAAAAGATATACGAATTTAATAGATCTTAACATATGATATAAATATGGAAGAACAAAGAGATTGACGTATTTTAGTAACACTTGATAAGAAAGTGATCATACAACCCATTATTTACGGTTAATAAATATGGAGCACTTCATATTTTATTAAATATTATATCCCGCAAGAGAATTTCAAATATTTCTAGATTATTTTTAAAGTAAATTCTATATAAAAACTTAAAAGTATATATAAAAATTATATATTTATCTGTCGGGTTGGTTCAGGGTTTTTTTATTTAATACCAAACCAAACCAAGTCGTGTTTTTTAATCGGTTTGGTTTGACTTTTCGATTTGGTGCGATTTTTCGGTTCGGTTTGTACACCCCTAGCTGACAGTACGACCAATTAATCTAGTCCTTCAAATATAAATCTTTCGCTTATATGCTTCTCAAATAATAATCTTTAGGATATAATACTTTCCAATAAATATATTTCGAATATACTCCCTTCAAATAAATATCTTTCAAATATAATTCTTTCAAATAAATCTCTTTCAAATATAATTCCTTCAAATAAATATCTTTCAAATATAATTCTTTCAAATAAATCTCTCTCAAATATAACTCCCTCAAATAAATATCTTTCAAATATAATTCTTTAAATAAATATCTTTCGAATAAAAGTCACCTTGTGACACATCATTTCAAAATTATAAAATACGGGTCTCAGCCCACTTTCATATTTCCACGGCACCTCGTGCCAATTTCTCTATCATAACAGCACGGACAACTCACGTACCAATATCATCATCATTTAACCACGACACCTTGTGCCCACATTTCATATTATAATTGCTCGGACAATTCACGTGCCAATATCATCATTATTTACTTACTGCACCTCGTGCCCATATTTTATTTCATAATCCGCCTGGCAATAGCCACAGGCTCCCATTTTCGACATAGATCAGACTATTATCAAGTTTACCGAAACAACAAGACAAATTGCACAAGATATAGAAATAAACACAAGAAAAATCACAACATTACATAAAAATTTCCAATGCAATAACTCTACATCATCACATATCATCCCTGACAATAGCCACCCTTATCTCTCCTTTAGCTACCCTTATCACTCCTATAATAGCCTCCCTTATCCCTCCGCCCTAACAATATCAATAGCCATCCTTATCGCTTCTATAGTCACCCTTATCTCTCCTATAGCCACCCTTATCACTCCGTCCAGACAATATTTCAATACACATAACAACAGTGAAATGCCACCCTTATACCCACATAATTTCAACAGTGGAATGCCACCCTTATATCCTCAAAATAATAACTCAAATAACACAATAATTTACACTGAATATTATCACGGCAACATAACAAAATCAATTCATATCACAATTTGCCCAATGACCACAACCAATTCCAAAGATATAACAAAATCACTTAATTTCAAAACAAATAGCCCAAGGCTCCACACAATGTGTATAAAACCTCAAAACATCAAGAGATGAAAAATACTCAATATAGGGCAACACCTTCATTAATTCAAATTCTTGATAATTATATTAACGCCTCAGTTTAAACTTATTTTTTTAATTATTTGTAGATGAAAAATCTATAATATAATTATTTTCATGAAATATCAAATTACCAAACTCACGGAATTCACATAAATATATAATTAATAATCACATCAAATTGTCATATAAAAACAAATTCAACAAACGCGAATTGAGGCATGGAAAATAGATGATTTAATAAATGCCAACAATTATCTAATTTACTACACAATATGCCTAAGACTTTAACCCAAGAAATTTTGAACATATAAGCCCGAGTACGTACTCGTCACCTCGCGTACACAGATTTTCACATTTCACAAATGGCACATAAGACTCTATGCCTAAGGGGTAATTCCCCCACTCAAGGTTAGGCAAGATACTTACTTTTTTGAAGTTAGGCCAATATTCCAAAATCGCCTTCTTGCTTGAATTGACCTCCGGCCAGCTCAAATCTAACCAAATTAATTGTATAACTTTATTAAAATTCATCGGAAATAATTTCGGGTAATAAAACGTCGACTTAAAATTTTATTCTAAAGAGTTAACCAAAAGTCAATGCAGGGCCCTCCTCTCGGAACCCGACATAATTTTCACGAAATCCGAACACCAATTCCGATACGAGTTCAATCATACCAATTTAATCAAATTCCAATAACAAATCGTCCTTCAAATCTTGAATTTTTATTTTTGGAAGATTTTGCAAAAATCTTGATTTCTTCCATTTAAATCTGAATTAAACAATGAATATAATCGTAGATTCATGAAATATAATCACTTTAGGATATAGAACACTTACCCTAGTCGAAGTCGTGAAGAAATCCTCAAAATCACCCAAAAACCGAGCTCCAAAAATCCCAATCGAAAATGAAAAAATGACAGATTTTCAATCCTTAAGTTTCTGCCTAGGTTCGCATTTGCGGACAAAAATTTCGCATTTGCGAATGAACAATACCTCCCATGAACAGTCTTCTCAATTGCGACAAATTGTTCGCAATTGCGAGTGAACAGTGTTTTCACAATTGCGATAAATGTTTTGCAATTGCGAATGAAAAGTGTTTTCGCAATTGCGATAAATGGTTTGCAATTGCGAATGAACAGTACCTCACTAGAAACCAGCAAACTCAAACTTCTCCGAAATGATCCGAAACCACCCTGAAACTCATCCAGAACCTCCCGGACACAAACCATATATGAATTTCAATCATAAAACATGCTACGGACCTGCTCGCGCACTCAAAACACTGAAAAGAGTCGTCTTGACCCGATATTGACCATGGTCAAACTCTCAAGTTTTTTAACTTTACCAGTCTCTCAACCAATGATCCAAAAATACAACCAAGCCCCTCGGGACCCGTCAAATCATACCAACAAGTCTTAAAATATCATACGAACTTAGTTAAAATCTCAAATTACACAAAACAACGCCGAAATAACGAATCACGCCTCGTATCGAATTATGAGTTATGAAATTTTAAAATTCTATAATTTGCGCCGAAGGATATCAAATCAATCCGGAATGACTTTAAATTTTGCACACAAGTCATAAATGACATAATGGATCTGTTTCAATTTTCGGAATCAAATTTCGACCCTGATATCAATAAAGTCAACTTCCGGTCAAACTTTCTTAAAATCTTCTATTTTTCAAGTTTTGCCAAAATGCGTCAAATTGTCCTATGGACTTTCAAATCCAAATTCGGACACACGCCTAAGTCCGAAATCACCATACGAAGCTATTGACATCATCAAAATTCCATTCTGGAGTCGTTTGCTCAAAAGTCAAACTCTGATCAACTCTTTTCATTTTAAGCTTCAAAATGAGAATTGTTCTTTTAATTAAATTCTGAATCTTTCGAAAACCAAACTCGATCACACACGCAGGTCATAATGCATATTACGAAGCTGCTCGAGACCTTAATTCGCTGAACGAGGCGTTAATTCTTAAAATGATAAGTTTGGTCATTACAAAATGTTTGCCATCTCACAAGATTGCAAAACCTCCAAATGACCATAAGTCACAAGACTTGTACTTAGGCTACAATGTATTCAAATCTAAGATGTAAAACACAATTAAAGTTATTACCCAAAAAAAAAAAAAACAATTTAACTTTCATACTTAACCAAAACATTTTGCCATACTACAAATACTGTCGTGGGAATAGGGGTATCATCCTCTATATGCGTCCAATTAAATTTGAGTAACAATAGTACTTCACTTAATTAAGTACATTTATAAAATATTTAGTATGGCAAATAGGTTCTTTGACGGGTCAAAAAAGTCGGGAAGCCGATTCTCGCCATCTTATTTGTGGTGCTTTATTTTGCATTACGGTAAAAAGAAGAGAGAACGTGGGTTCATTTTTAACTAGTACCGTTAGTATAAGTATTGCCCATTTTAGTTCTTTTGACAATTATGAGATTTGAATAGATCTCAGCCATGAATTATATTATGATCCACAGAGGTGGATTGTCACAACCCAAGATCCAAAAAGGCCGTGATGGCGCCGGACACCACTGTCAGGCAAGCCAATCATAATCAATTAACTTAATTACCCATTTTAGTATTTTTGAAATAAAAATTTTCAATGAAATTGTAAAGATAAAACTCATAGAGTAAATGATAAATATTTTTAGTAACTAAATTTCTAAACAATTCACAACCATTTTCAAAACCCGATGTCACAACTGCACGAGCATTTACTAGGGAAGTAAAATAAAATACAGCATCTGTCCAGAATACAATTTAGACAGGAAAATATAATAACTCTGAAGGAGACTCTGTTAGCTGCGGATCGTAATATAGAAAGCAACTCACATATGTTCCCACAATTATTAACCACACCTCTGCGCCCACAAGGCCGCTATACATATATGTACCTGTACAATAAAATGTGCAGCAAGTGCAGTATGAGTACGAAAATAATGTGTACCCAGTAAGTATCAAGCCTAATCTTGAAGTGGTAGAGACGAGATGACCGACTTTGAAACTCACTATGGGTCAATAATAATAATTAAAATACAACTAGGATATTCAAATCAGCATGATTTACAGAATTTAAAATAATTTATTTAATCAGCGGAAATAATTAAATTCCTTCAAATGCAACAATTCTCAATATATTAATTAAATTCTTTCAATTCAAATAATTTTAAATTTATCAATTAAATATCATTTATAGGAATAACAATTAATTCTTTAACAAACAAGAATAATAATTCATTAAATTTCAAAAATTGGAATTAGCTTCACAAGCTGAAATAAACTGTTAAGGTATCGTGTAATTATTATTAATAAGCACGATTTCTGCCGAGGACGTACGGCCCGATCCAGAGTGTCGTGTACACTGCCGAGGGACGTGCAACGCGATCCATAGATGCATTTATCCTGCCGAGGCGTTCGGCCCGCTCCACAAGAAAGGAGGACATTTTTCTTATGTACCTCCGGGAATGAGAGTATTTATATTATAAGATAAATTCGGGAGTAAGAACGATTTTTCTTACCAATTAATTAATTTAAACAGAAAATCAAGTATATGAGATTTCCATCCTTTAATAGTTTTATCTTACATGTGTCTTAAACTACCCGGACTTTAGCATTAATAGTAGCTACGCACGGACTCTCGTCACCTCGTGCGTACGTAGCCCTCGCAATTAGAAATAATTATTCAATTTAATCCATAATGGGGTAATTTTTCCCTCACAAGATTAGACAAGAGGCTTACCTCGTCTTGCTCCAATTTAATCTACTAGAGGACCTTTTTCGCGATTATCCAACTATGTCTGGCTCGAATCTAGCCAAAAATAATTCGATACAATCAATAAAAATTATAGGAATCAATTCTATAAGAAAATACTACATTTTCGATAAAAAAAATCCGAAATTAATTAAAAATTCGTCCGTGGTACCCACATCTCGGAATTCGGTGAAAGTTACGAAATATGAACACCCACTCAACCACGAGTCTACCCATACAAAAATCACTAAAGTTCGATAACAATTCGGCCCTCAAATTCTCAAATCCATCCAAGAAGGTTTTCAAACTTTTCCAACTTAATTCACCAATTAAATGATAAAAATAGTGATGGATTTGGGTAATTTAACCAATATTGAGTTAAGAATACTTACCCTGTTGTTTTCTCTGAAAATCTCACAAAAATCGCCTAAATCCGAGCTCCAAATCGTTAAACATGAAAAATGGGACGAAGTCCCATTTTCAGAACTTAAACTCTCTGCCTAGTGATTTCTTCTACGCGATCGCGAACTTCCTGTCATGGGCGGCTATCCAGCCATGCCCTATGATCCCTTGGACGCGTCCCGTGGCATCCTGGACAGCCTCCCAACGCCCGTCGCCACGGTCGGCCCCGTGGTCTCGGCAGCTCCAAGTGCCAAGCGCGCATGTGCCTCTGTCGCCCCACCGATAGCCATCGCCAGCGCCCAGCCACAGG
>AWOL01S0006052.1:3860-16182 GCA_000715115.1 Nicotiana otophora
GCATAAATGTCATATCATGCGTAGGTATATGCATACATAACATCATCAAGCATCTGAGGGCATCCCATCATATCTTCTCGGCCTCTGTGGGCAAAATCATCAACGTATACCAGCTGATCAGGTGGTGGTGCGTATATAATGCCATAACCTTTCCCCATACCCCATATACATATAATATACACATATATAATGCCATCTGGTCATGGGTCAATATACATGTATAAATGAAAGCAATGTATAATGAAGTAAGTCAATAAGATCTCTCAGAATATCATAAGATCATTATGCGTTCAGATAAACTTTATCAACTTACGTATTTTCTGAGACCCATGAACAAATGATTTAATAATAAGACACATGGGGAATCAAGAACATCTGCACCCCAAGTACTTATATGAATAGGTCATTTATGAAAGTTGCGCGTTTGTTCATTTCGTTTGTATCATATGGATCATGCCAAAAGGAAAGAAGAGATGGCCTTAACATACCTCAAGTCGTCAATGCAGCTCAACAACAAACTTACGACAACTAGCGTGCCAACCTTATAATAATGACATACATGTACAACTTAGATGGCGCTAGTATATCACGTATCTCAAACGATAACTCGATTCAAAAATAAAATAGGCAGTATTTCCCCTGATTTTACTGCTCCCTCGAGCCTACTATAGGTGAGATACGAACACAATACAATCAGAAACTCAAAAATAACCCAACTACAATTCGGAACCTTCAATACAACAAAAACCCCAAATATACCATAACACACCAAACAAACAATTTATCAATTACCCTGAAATTGTGACGATGAGCGACTAGCCTACTACCCTACATCATGTGACATTTCTCCGTGCCATTTTATCCTTCCAAACTCCATAAATCAGCAGCACAATAGGCCAATACAAGTGGACTACAAAACAGTCCACTAAAAGTAAAATAAATCGAACTCACGGCTTCCGATCACCGTCCCGTGATTTCTAACTATTAGGAAATGCATGTATCAACCTTGCTTGATATTTAAAGCTTAAATACAGAAATTAGACATTTTCTTAACTATGAAGTACCTTCCAAAACTCAAACTACAAAGAAAAAGAGAGGCGATATAGCGATACTTACGTCGTAGGGATCGTTCTAATGTTATCGTTTCTTGATTTTGAACCCGGGATCTTAATCTTCTTTGAATCCTTCTAAGAGAGCTTATGGATATGTTTATGTATGTTCTCTGGTTGTGTTCTATGGAGAAATGAAGATAAAGACGGCCTAAGACCTATGTATATTTGTTTTGGAAATGTCAAAGAGGTGCTAGCTTGGCACCCTAGCACTGGCCCATCTTCCGATGCTTTTTTTATCTAGATGTCGTATGAATAAACAGTTAAGTGTGTTGGAAAATAAATTTCGAGACCTTCAATTTGGTATATAATATGTCCCAAAAGACCTCATATAACACACGAAATATATTCCTAAAAATGCTTCAGTGACACACCTACTTGTCACCTATGCAGTCTGCGTAGTCTCGTGAAACTATAAATAGCTCTCTACTTTAATGTTGTATCGACAAACGGTTTAATACGTTAGAAACTAGACTCATAGATATGAAATTTGATATAAATATAATACCGTAATACCAAGTATATTGCGAGAAATGCTCCGCTACATTTGACCTAATATTTAGCACATTTATGAATGTAACTTGTGATGGCCTTTGCCAATTTTTGTTCCACAACTTGCTTGACTTTAAAACGTAATACAAAGTCACCATGAAGGATTTGTTAGAAAAGGTTTTCATCCAACCGAGTGTGTCATCATGGGGTGCACCGGTCCACTTTTTGAGGAAGAAAGATGGATCACTGAGGATGTGTATTGACTACCAGCAGCTCAACAAAGTCACAATAGAAAATAAGTACCCGTTACCAAGAATAGATGAATTTTTTTATCAGTTACAGGGTGCTAGATACTTTTGCAAAATTGATTTACGATCCGGGTACCACCAATTGAAGATCAGTGGAGTAACATATTCCAAAAAACAACTTTTAGGACCCTGTATGGGCACTTTGAATTTCTGGTAATGTCTTTTGGGCTAACAAATGCTCCGTCGGATTTCATGGATCTTATGAATCGGGTTTGCAAGACTTTTCTCGAATACTTTGTGATAGTATTCATTGACAATATTCTTGTGTATTCACGAGGTCGAGAGGACCATGCCGATCATCGCAGGGCGGTTTTGTAGACTCTTCATCATCACCAATTGCATGGGATGTTTTCAAAATGTGAATTTTCGCTCAAGTCTGTCACATTCTTGGGTCATGTTGTCTCTAGAGAAGGAATTAAGGTTGATCCTCAAAAGATTTCAGCAGTAAAGAATTGGCCTAGACCTATAACCCCAACTGAGATTCGTAGCTTCTTGGGCTTAGCAGGGTATTACAGAAAGTTTGTGGAGGGGTTCTCTACTCTTGCCTCTCCGTTGACTAAATTGACTCAAAAAGCGGTTAAGTACCAATGGTCTGATTCTTGTGAAAGGAGCTGCCAGGAGTTGAAATCGAGATTCACTACGGCGCCGGTGTTGACCCTACTAGAGGGTGCATATGAATTTGTGGTATATTGTGATGCTTCAAGAATTGGGCTTGGGTGTGTGTTAATGCAACACGACAAGGTTATAGCATATGCTTCTAGGGAACTGAAGAATCATGAAAAGAATTATCCAACATGACTTAGAACTTGCAGTGGTGGTTTTTGCATTGAAAGTTTGGCGTCATTATTTGTATGGGGTCCATGTGGATGTATTCACGGACCACAAGAGTCTCCAATATATTTTCAAGCAAAAGGAGCTAAATCTGAGTCAGAGATGATGGCTTGAGTTACTCAAGGATTACGACATCGATATTCTGTATCACCCGGGGAAAGACAATGTTGTGGCAGATGCTCTTAGCCGGAAATCTATGGGTAGTTTGGCTCACTTGGAGGCATGTCAAAAGCCGTTGGCCAAGGAGGTTCATCAGCTAGCCAGTTTGGGAGTTCGTCTTACGGACTCTAGTGAAGGAAGGGTAATTGTGCAAAATAGGGGTGAATCATCACTTGTTGTGGAAGTCAAAGAGAAGCAATACAATGATCCATTATTAGTACAACTGAAGGAGGGGATTCATAAACATAAGAATATGTCCTTTGCGCTTGGCATGGATGATGGTACACTAAGGTACCAAGGGCGACTATGTGTTCCGAATGTAGATGGTCTCCAAGAAAAAATCATGCCTGAGGCTCACGATTCTAGGTATTCTGTGCATCCAGGCTCTACAAAGATGTAGCACGATCTCAAGGAAGTCTATTGGTGGAATGACATGAAAAGGAATGTGGCAGACCTTTTGGCAAGGTATCTAAATTGTCAGCAAGTGAAGGCCGAACATCAACGGCCTGGTGGGTTGGCACAGAACATAGAAATTCCAATATGGAAGTGGGAAATGATTAATATGGACTTCATGATAGGGTTACCACACACTCCGCGCAAGTTTGACACAATTTGGGTGATCTTGGACCGACTCACAAAATCAGCACACTTCTTGCCCGTTAAACCTACCGACAGAGCAGAACAGTATGCTAAGTAGTATATCAAGGAAATAGTCAGGCTGCATGACACACCAGTTTCTATCATTTCCGATCGAGGGGCTCAGTTCATGGCCAATTGTTGGAAGAAATTTCAGCAAGGTTTGGGTACTCAGGTAAACCTTAGTACAACAAGGTTTGGGTACTTAGATGCTTGAGGACATATTGCGTGCTTATGTTCTTGACTTCAAGAGTAGCTGGGATGATCATTTAACACTCATAGAGTTTACTTATAACAAAGCTTTCATGCAAGTATTCAGATGGCACTATTTGAGGCATTGTATGGTCGGAGATATAGAACTCCCATTGGGTGGTTTGAGATTGGGGAAGCTGAGTTGATAGGGCCAGACCTCGTGCATCAGGCTATGGAGAAGATTAAGATCAGAAAGGAGCGGTTGAAAACTGCTCAGAGTCATCAAAGTCCTATTCGGATGTTCATCGCAAAGACTTAGAGTTCAAAGAAGATGATTGGGTATTCCTGAAGATTTCCCCAATGAAGGGTATAATGCGGTTCGAAAAGAAAGGGAAATTGAGTTTGAGGTATGTCGGGCCGTACAAAATCATCTAGAGGATCGGTCAGGTGGCATACAAGCTTGAGCTACCACCCGATATGTCCTTAGTGAACCTGGTATTACATGTGTCCATGTTGAAGAGGGTAGTCGTAGATCCGTCCACTATTGTGCCGATTGAGACCATTGAGGTTAATGAAGAATTGTCATATGAAGAAATTCTAGTTTCCATTCTTGATAGATAAATCCAAAAGTTGAGAAATAAAAAAATTGCCTCCGTGAAAGTGTTGTGGCGAAACCAGTAGGTTGAAGAGGCCACTTGGGAGGTCGAGGAAGAGATGAAGAAGAAGTATTCTTACTTGTTTGAATAGCTGTGTAATACTTTTTATGAACTTGTCGCCTATGAATTTTGTATCACTTGTTCAGTTAATGTAAAGGTGTTCCTTTTGATTATATGTTGTTTCCATGGGGCCACGGTTGGTATTGTTCTGAGTTATGTTACATCGTTGGATTTAGTACATGTTTTTAATATGCGATTCTGGTGCTCTCTGACAGGTGGATAGGACTAGTTGCAATGGAAACTCTAGTAAAAGTTTTGAAAATTTGGGGAGTTAGTTACATTTAGGGTTGCTGGTGTGGTGTATGAAAAACTGAGTTGCATAAGGTGCTAATAGTGGACCATGATCCTCATTCGAGGATGAATGATCTTAAGTGGGGGAGGATGTAAGGCCTCGTAATATTTTTCTAAATACCCGGATTCCGTGATGCCGAAGTAGGCGTAGAGGTTAATGCTAGATTGAATAGTGCAATGTGTAGTTAAAGGAAAATGTTGGGCATAAGTAGTCATTTTTGCAGCCCGTCCTGCGACAGCAGAACCACTTTGCGGACTGCATAATGGCCGCATAGTGGAGCAGTCTTTTGGGCCATCTTTAATGTTATTTTTGCGTCCCATTATGTGACCGCATAACCATTTTGTGGGCCGCACTCCTGTCGCATATCCCGCTTTGGGATTGTTTGGAGGGAGGTTCTGCGGTGCACTATGCGACCGCAGAACCGTTCTGCAATGGATTATACGACCACATAACAGGTCTGCTGTTAGTTCCTTTCCTGTTTTGGCACTCAAATTTCGCGATCATTTGGCGGAATGCATAATCATTATGCGGTCTCATATGCGACCGCATAACCTATTCTGGAGCTTCATTTTTGGGGTTTTTAACCCGACCCTATTCCGTTAAAACACATCCCATAGACCATTTTGAGCTCATTTCTAATATCTTTAGAGTGAGAGAGAGAGAGAGAGTCCTAGATGGAGAAAGTGATCTTCATCAAAAATTTCTCTTCAATTATTGCTTAAACCTATGAAGATTATCAAGAGAAGCACCCTAGGTCTTTATCCTAAAAGGTAAGATCCTATCACCCAAACTCTTAATTTCGAAATGTAACTAGAATGGGGAATTAGTAAGGCGGTTCATTGGGATGGGAGTGCTTCCTTGCATACATGTATTCTTAAGGTAGGTGGGGAGGTTATCTGTTAAAGATAGAATTGAATGGTGTGTGGGATGGTGAAGTCTTTTATAAAAGGTCCATGGAACCTTAATGCTCACATAATGTTTGATAAAATGATCAAGTGAGCTAGAATCATGATCGTTTTCATAATTTTTGGTTCATATTTTGCTATGTTGCTAAAATAGATTGAAGTTGCTAATATTTCGGAGCATCTTAGAGTTTTAAAAAGCTCAAATGAGGTATGTTGGCACAACCCCCTCTTCTTAGAATTGAATTCCATGGTATTCATGAAATCGATGCAAGTCCCAAAATGAACGTCCTAGAAATTGCTATCCCAAATGTGCTTGTCCTAAAAATATATGTCTAATATGTATTCCCATGCTTCTATCATGTTATCTCGTCGTCTGAGGAAATGTTCAAACTTAGAATATGTGCCAAAACAATTCCTAGCCTTCAAGTCAAATTCGACTAAAGACTGTTATGCCAAATTTGTGAAAAGCTTCTATGTGTCTTAGATTCTAAATTGCTCAAATGTAAAATCAACAGTCTTGAATGAAACACCGTGTTGTTGTTGATGATAATAATAATAATGTTGGAATGTGAAAAAGAACTTGAATCATGAAATATGGCCAAGCACCAAGAATAACTCTATAATTGGGGCCACTCGTGCCATTGTATGCGGAGCCTAGAAGAAGGTGACTCGCGCAGACATTTCTACTCTACCTTCCCGGAGTTCATTCTCCGCGGAACTCCATTTAAATTATTCTGTAAAAAGATGGGAAAGAAATATGAAGTGAGATGACTGATTGAAAAGGGGTGATGTCTCAAATAAGACGACTTAGCTAGTCGGGCCGAGATCGGACTCTGTGTAAGAACATGATGGAATTGTGGATGAAATTATTAATATGATTGATGTCTCAAACGAGATGGCCTAGACGATTGGGCCGAGATCGGACTCCGTGTAAGAATATAGTGGTATTGTGGATTTTGGCATATTGGCACTAAAAACCATCCAACCTAATAATGCGGGAATTGACTTAAAAATCTATGTGATCCTTAACTTGATATTTTAGTGTTATCTAAAGCTCATCTTGCATTCTTGACTGTTTCTCCCTGTATTATTGTTCATTATATTGAGATAGTGTTTTATTTTTACATATTAGTACTATTCGACGGTACTAATGTCCCTATTTTCGGGGGGCGCTGCATCTTTAAATGGATGCAGATGGTTCCATAGCAGACAGTGTTGATCACAGATAGTGTTGCATCCTCTTCTCAGTGTACTCGGTGAGTCCCATTTCATTCCTGGGTCATGTATTGTAGCTTTTGTTTATATTTTGGTCACTTTATGAGGTATAGCCGGGGCCTTGTTGCTGGCACCATCATTACTCTCTTTTGTATCTTTAGAGGCTCCGTAGACACTATGTGCATTGTATATGGGTGTTAGAAAGGTCAACGGATCATGTTATGTTTTGNAGGCTCTTCTTCCACTCAGTCATAAGGATGTATGTATTTTGCAACTTAACATTGATGTAACAAAATGAAACGACTTAGTAATGTATATATGCATGCGTTCTCTGGATCATAGGTGAGTCGGGTAGATAGCGTCTAACAGGCTTGCTCGACTGGGTCCACTCGACTGGGGTTTAATTTTAAGAGAAGAGTTTAGCCAACATACCTTACTGGAGCCTCTTTAACTCTAAATGTTCCAGAAATCTTTGCAACTTCAATCTATTTTAGAAAAGTAGCAAATTGAACTAAAATTAGGAAAATGATCATGGTTCTAGCTCATTTGAGCATTTTATCAAGCATTAGGTGTACATTAAGGTTTCAAGGTCCTTTTATGGAGGATTCCTTCATCCCACCACCCATTCTTTACTATTTTAGCTCAACAATCTCCCTACATCCCATGATCAATCATGCATGCAAAATAAGTCAGTCCCATACCCTTGAATTATCTTACTACTTGCCCATTTATAGTTAAATTTCGAAATTAAGAGATAGGGTGTGGAATCTTACCTCTAGGATGAAGACCTAGTGTGCTTCCCTTGTTAATTCTTCAAAGATTTAGAGTAAGAATTGGGGAATAATTGATTGAGGAACTCTCTCCCTCTCTAGAGCCTTTTCTCTATCTCCAAATATCAAGTTCTCCCTTTAGAAAAAGGTCTATAGGGTCTAAAAAATGAAATGGGGTCGGGTTATAAAAATCCGAAAATGAAGCTCCGAAATGGGATTTGACCGCATAATGCTTCTGCGGTCTGCAAAATGGCCCTCCGAAACTGGGCTGATCTTCCCCACTCTACGGTTGGTATGCGGTCCGCAGACCTGTTCTGCGGTCGCATAATGCGCCGCAGAACCTCCCTCCGAAAACTTTCCGAGTTGGCTCTACGATCAGTGTGCGGCCCACGCAACCATTTTATGGTCGCATAATGGGCAGCGAAATAACATCCAAAAAGGGCCCAAATGACTGCCTCGCTCTGTGGCCATTCTGCGGCACGCAGAGTGATTCTGCGTCCGCATAATGGGCCGCAAAAATGCCCAATTCTGCCAAATAATTTCCTCCAACTATCATTAACACATACGCCTAGCTCGGTACCATCAAACCTCAAGTTCTTTTAGAAAATCTTTTATGGGGCCATACAGCAAAAACCCGGCTAGGCTCCGAAACATCAAGTCTCGCAAACGGATTGGCAAAGCTTGAGCATCCATGGCTAGTGGCCTCTCTACTGCCGTACAATATGCCCTATTGCCTATACTCTAAGCCTTTTTACTCAAGGCATAGACCACCACATTGGACTTCCTAGGCAGATACATAATGGTGATCTCATAGTCTTTTAGCAACATTAACCATCTTCGCTACTTCAAATTAAGGTTCTTCCGCTTGAACAGATACTGGAGACTCCGATGGTCGGTACAGACCTCACATGGAACACCATATAGATATTGCCTCCAAATTATTAATGTGTGAACAATAGATACCAATTGTAAGTCTTGTACGGGATAACTGCCAAGACGCATTGGCAATCACCCTACCGTCTTGCATCAACATCGCGCCAAGCCCAATACGTGATGTATCACAATACAAAGTGTAATACCCGAAACTTGTAGGCAACACAAGCACTGGGACCATAGTCAATGTAGTCTTGAGCTTCTGAAAATTCACCTCACACTTGTCGGGCCATCTAAAAAGAGCACCCTTCTAGGTCAATCTGGTCAAAGGTACAGCAATGGATGAGAAACACTATACGAAACGACGATAATATCCGGCCAAACCAAGGAAACTCCGGATCTCAGTAACTGAAGACGGTCTAGGCTAACTCTGAACTGCCTCAATCTTCTTCGGATCTACCTTGATCCCCTCATTAGACATCATGTGACCCAAAAATGCTACCGAATCAAGCCAAAACTCACACTTGGAGAATCTTTCATGTAACTTCTTATCTCTCATTGTTTGGAGCACGATCCTCAAGTTTTGCTCATGGTCCTCCCGACTGTGAGAATACACCAAACTACCGTCAAAGAACAAATGATGAAAGAATCAAGACATGGCTGGAACACACTATTCATTATGTGCATAAATATTGTTGGGGCATTAGTCAGCCCGAATGACATCACTAGAAACTCGTACTGACCATAACTCTATATTAGTACAGTCGGTTATGAATACTAGGAAGTTTAGAAGTTAGGCACTGGAATTCTAGAAGGGATGAATATTTACCTTAGTATGACTCCTCCCCCTAGTAAAGAGAGATTGTTAGGCGACCCGAATAGCAAGTGAGATGGTGCAAGGGGAGCTAAAAGCGAAAGAATGTTTTGTATAAGTTTTAAAAATAAAGTGATAGACAAAAATATTAATCTGAGAATAAGAAGAGAGTAAATAAATCATTATGAGTAATATGTGATAAATGGGTGATAACGGTAAATCAAAATATGGCATGATAGAGTCTATAGCCAAATGAAGAAAGAGACAAGAGGTGACATGCCTTGACACAATAAAATTGTATAAGCCATAAAGTCATACCCTCACTTCCAGAAATGAGTTGGTGAGTCGAACGTGATTACTGAAAGGAAAGGTTAGACCCCCTAAGTAATAGAAACTAGTACGAGCTAGTGAACAAGATAAACTGAACATGAATTAGAGACAAACTGATTTAATAATAGTCAGCATCGTTAGAATTTTAGAGATCGCACTCAAGCAATAATAGAAGGGACAACAGAAGAATAACCTTTAAAGGTCATTCAAGAAGACGTTTCCCTAAAGCAAGCACTATGAGCAGAGTTAAGCTTAAGCAACTAAGTGTGCTAGTTACACTAGGTGTCACCCTCGTGCATAAGAAATTCAGTTATCATTGGTACAGAAGGGTTACCACAAGGCGAGTAAAAATCAGTAAATATGTGAAGAGACGCCAAAGATGAAGAGAGGGGGGAAGATTGTGTGATGTGGTATTAAGTCGTAGTTAAGTGGTTCAAGTGACTATGGAATCGTAAAAGAATAAAGTGGTAAAAAGGTGAAAGGGATGAGGTTGCATTTATTCATACCCTACAGATATGTTACTGTCACGACCCATGCCGATGGGCCACGACGGGCATCCAGTACCTTACTCAACCGAGTACCAACATAACATATCTTTTTGTATCATACTATCGTAGATAACTGAGCTAGAGAGGCTTCCGTGATATAGGTAGAATACAACATGTAATACCAACTTATACATAAGACATATGGGCCTATAAGACCAAAATAACCACTTGTACACTAAACATAGGCCGACAAGGCCAAACAATCTTTTACATATATGACATCTTCTACAAGCCTCTAAGAATACATAATTTTCATAAAGGTCGGTACAGAGCCCCGCCATACCAAACAATACACATCTAAATCATACTGACCAAACAAGTAACTTTGGAGCAAATGGAGTGTACCGGCATCTTCCGCTGAGCTGATCGCCTACTTGGAGGACTCTCGACCTATCTATCAGACCTGCGGGCATGAAACGCAGTGTCCCCGAGCAAAAGGGATGTCAGTACAAATAATGTACCGAGTATGTAAGGAATGAAAATCAGTAAACAATAGACATGAGAGAAACAAGGAGTAAAAGACTCGACGTGTATGTCTGAATAACTCTGTGAATCCTTTCATATTTATAATTTCATGCATATGCATATAAATGTCGTACCATGCATATGTATGTGCGTTCATAACATCATCAAGCCTTTGAGGGCATCCCACCATATCATCTCGACCACTGTGGGCTATTCATCAACGTATACCAGCTGATCAGGTGGAGGTGCGAATATAACGCCGTAACCTTTTCCCATATCCATACATACATATATATATATATATATACACGTGTATATAATGTCGTCTGGTCATGGGTCAATGTACATGTATAAATGAATGCAATACATTAGAAGTACATCAATCAAATCTCTTGGAACATCATAAGACCATTATACCTCTCATTAATATCATGAAATGAACTTTATCAACTTACGTATTATATGAGGCCCCTAAACAGATGATAGAATAATAAGACATATGGGAATTCAAGAACATAAGCCTCTCTAATACTTCTACGAATAGAGTCATTTATGGCAGTTGTGCATTTGCTCGTTTAGTTCGTGTCGTATAGATCATGCCAAAAATAAAGAAGGGATATATAGCGCCGTCTGGTCATGGGTCAATGTACATGTATAAATGAGTGCAATACATGATAAGTACGTCAATAAAATCTCTCAGAACGTTATAAGACCATTATACCTCTTATTAATATCATGAAACAAACTCTATCAACTTACGTATTTTATGAGACCCCTGAACAGACGATAGAATAATAAGACATATGGGAATTCAAGAACATAAGAATCTCTAATACTTCTATGAATATAGTCATTTATGGCAGTTGTGCATTTGCTCATTTCGTTCGTGTCGTATAGATCATGCCAAAAAGAAAGAAGGGATAGCCTTAACATACCTGAATCGATTCTCTGGACAATTCCTTTAACACCGTTGATTACGACAACGTGTAATGGCGGATCGAAGTAGGGGAAAATCCGTATGATATTGTTGAGAAAGATTGCACTGTACTCCTTTAGAATCGCAAAATCCCGTTGCTAATTTTCTAAGAAGTCTCATAATATATCCTTAGATAAATGCTTTTGCTGAAGGCTCGTTACTTGGAGGTTGGATGCAAGCATCGCCGTTCTATATATTAAATAAGCCTTTTGTTGAATTTTGATCATAATCTTATGTGACTTTTGATGAATTAGAGAAGTCTTGTATGGCTTTTGCTAAAGCACTCACGTTCCATTCCATATATTTGTGATTATGACAGCCTTTTATGGCTTATAACCAAGAGTCCATTTCAAGATTCCACCTAGCTCATAACATCCATAGTCACTTTAAGCTTGATGAAAGCTTTACACATACTATCACATTGGGAGCACTCAACCTTATCTAAATTATGCTTAATTAACCACTAATCTCTTGATTAACTTGATAATCTCTACTAATCATTAATTAACCAATTACCCACATAATTAAGAATTATCTCAAATTACTTAAAATACTACTCACTTTTAACACACTTCATACACCTTACTATCATGGTCATGTGGTACCTTCTTCTATTTGCTTACCCTCTCACCTTCACGAATTTACTCGTCACTTGTTTGAAATAACATAATGCTTATAATCTCAAAATAAT
>AWOL01S0006052.1:16659-29559 GCA_000715115.1 Nicotiana otophora
TGCATTTGCTCATTTCGTTCGTGTCGTATAGATCATGCCAAAAAGAAAGAAGGGATAGCCTTAACATACCTGAATCGATTCTCTGGACAATTCCTTTAACACCGTTGATTACGACAACGTGTAATGGCGGATCGAAGTAGGGGAAAATCCGTATGATATTGTTGAGAAAGATTGCACTGTACTCCTTTAGAATCGCAAAATCCCGTTGCTAATTTTCTAAGAAGTCTCATAATATATCCTTAGATAAATGCTTTTGCTGAAGGCTCGTTACTTGGAGGTTGGATGCAAGCATCGCCGTTCTATATATTAAATAAGCCTTTTGTTGAATTTTGACCATAATCTTATGTGACTTTTGATGAATTAGAGAAGTCTTGTATGGCTTTTGCTAAAGCACTCACGTTCCATTCCATATATTTGTGATTATGACAGCCTTTTATGGCTTATAACCAAGAGTCCATTTCAAGATTCCACCTAGCTCATAACATCCATAGTCACTTTAAGCTTGATGAAAGCTTTACACATACTATCACATTGGGAGCACTCAACCTTATCTAAATTATGCTTAATTAACCACTAATCTCTTGATTAACTTGATAATCTCTACTAATCATTAATTAACCAATTACCCACATAATTAAGAATTATCTCAAATTACTTAAAATACTACTCACTTTTAACACACTTCATACACCTTACTATCATGGTCATGTGGTACCTTCTTCTATTTGCTTACCCTCTCACCTTCACGAATTTACTCGTCACTTGTTTGAAATAACATAATGCTTATAATCTCAAAATAATTCCATTCCCGAACTTACGTCGATTAACTTATGACGAAACTTTAACGTATGAAAATGCAGGATGTAACATCTCACTTCTGAGCTTCCATCAATTTACTTATAGCGTACTTTCACTTATCATTATCTTAACCCATGGCTCTTGCAAAAACTTTAATACTCTTCTTGACATTTCGGCAACTGTTCTTTGAATAAATACAAAGGCCGGGGCTTCCCCCCCTTTAGGCCTCTTTCTCACACACTGGTCTGTGGTTGGAATTCTTCCAATCTCATAACTCTTGCTGCCTTTTGTCATGCAACCTGTACGACTTTTTCCTTGTATGTGCGCCTTTGCGACTCTTCTCTCCTTTTTCCTCTAGTGTTTATCCAATTTCTAGGCCTCAGTTTGTAAGCATATACAGATCTTGACAAGATGTCTCTCTGGACATCTATAGGTATACTAAAGTTCTTTGCTCCATACTTTGTTGAACTTACAAATATTGCTATATCTTATTTCATAGAAGCGGTTATCCATTCATATGACTTTACTGCATCTAGGTATGTCATACTATACCTTAACTCTTACTTTGATTTATCGTTACTGAGGTCTGCTACCAAACTCCAGGTTACTTTCGTTGCTTATCCCATATGTATAAATCAAAGTCCTCTAATGCTTCCTCATTACTGTTCATCTTAAGAATGACGACCTAATCTCATCTCATACCTTGTGACTTTTGTCCATCCATTGTTGATTCACCTTAATATTGATCTACAATATACCACTAATAACTTGAAATTTCTTACTTAATACCTTGCCACTAGGGCTTACGTTGCATTGAGGAATATTTGAAGTGATTTTCCTGATCCTCTTAGCAGCGATACTATACTTCAATAACCGTATTTTATAACATCCCAATGTGGTTCACTTGCGTGGGTATTTTAATCCCGTAATTCATGAAATCCCTGTTTTTTCTACAAATCATTACTCAATTAAAGGCCCAAACGTCATCCTTTATCTATCACAATTTCACCCTTATTCTTCAACCAGGGTGGCATTCCATCTCTTCTAAATGCCCTTAGTTTTAGACTCATTTGAGTTCATTCATGCTATACTGAGCTTTGTATTACTTAGAGAAGCCATTAGCTCTCTTGTTTACGTGGGCTTAATCCCGAGGACTTATCCATTCCCGTCACCTTCTTACTCGCCCTTTCTCATCCTTACTCATATCATAAAACCTTGTCGTTGTACTATACTTTAGTTTATGACCTACACACATCTATTTATAATGTTCGCCACCCTCCTTCAACTTGCTTGCACAATAGATTTCCTTATGTCATTCTGGATCATCAAGCGAGACATCATATCGTCTCCAACTCTTCTTTATTATTTTAACTAGACCTCTTGATACATAGAAACCATATGCCAAAAAATATGCTACTGACGACGCCGCTATCATTCCTGGATACTGAATCCCCGCGCTTCTAGCCTTCTATCCGAAGTATGAACTATTCACAACCTTTTGCATTTGAGTATCTCGTATGTTGTTTACCTTTGCCTTAAAATCTCGCATCACATCTTCTATTTCCTTCATGACCTCCCTTCCATATAGGTACAATTCACATCCGCGACATGAAGCTCTATTATAATACGTGCACCTCTAGTGCATATACACTCCAGTGGGAGCTTCATATTGACTTCTTATAAGGCTTTATCGTAGATCCGTTATAGAATATGGTTGTTGTACTATCTACCTTATACCTCTGATATTATGAGTGATTCTGCAATTCTCTCAATCATGATGTCTATAATTTTCTGTGTCCTATAATCATACTCCTTGACTTACTTAGTTGACATAACTCTTTAGTTTCCTCTTCCCTCTGATCAACCTTTATGTAGGCGTAAGCTATCTTCCGATCTATGGCTCATTGTATTAGTTATTACTTTATCATTTCATGGGCGCTATGGAATATCCGTGATACCATCATCTAACAATTCAATCCTTTGTCAATGACCTAGACTCAATTCTTTCTTTTACTTATACCGGAGTCTTCTACGGCTGTATGAGTGTCACATATATGCTGCATGGATAATACTCCGAAATTTTAAGCGCGTTCATAACGTAACTAACTTTGGATCATTGATCGAATAATACTTTTTGTTCCTTCTCATCTTTCTTTAAACGCAAGCAATTACATTTCCTGCTCTTTCTGCCACCCTTGTTGAGTGTATACTTAACTTATCTTAGTGCCCATACATATTTTAATTCTATACCACTCATATGATCTTGAATATTTCTTCTGATTTTTACTTCCTGTCCGTTAGCCACGGTAGGTGCCACTTTCTTATGGAGTGCATACAATGTTGTAGTGAGACTGTTGTTACTAGACCATTTCCTCTTCAAGTCATTGTGCTCAGGTTGAAGCCTTCTTCCTTATTCCGTCAGTTATTCTTTCATTGTAGTATTTAGGGAGGTCCCTCTGACTCTTGTAAATCTGTAAGCTTATTACGGGTCTTTTGATGTCCTTCATTGCCTATAATTATCCGTAGTTACTTACTTCCACGACCTTGTGCTTGTAGGGTTGCTTCTGAAATGATATTTTGACTGTCTTCCCAGTGGCACTCTCTTTGTTTTCCCGTAATACTCATACAGTACCTTTAACTACCCCAACTCTTATCTGAATATTTTTCAAGTATTATAATGACATTACTGCGAGGCTGAATTCACTATATTTGGTTTTACTAAGTTTATCTAGCATGATTTGCTGACTCGTCTGTAACCTCCTATTTAGCCATAACTAGGCTCTTCCTGAATCAATTACTAACTAATCGTTGGTCCATTCTCGTATCAATATTTCGCGTAATCTATCTTGGGTTATTTCCTTTGTTTTAACTTACGTCTCGCACTGGATCCTTATCTATCAATAACATCTTGGGTAGGAACACTTACTTCCTTTCCTTGACATCGTTTTTGCATAATGTTCTGAAATCGTAGCATACCCATAGGATTTGAATCAGTGCACTCTCATCGCTTTTCTTATTTTTATCGCATTCATACCATTCCATAGTTACTAGAACCGCTTAATACTGAGTTAATGCCACACCACTCCATATCCCCCTTTTAGGGGAGTACTAAGTTCTACGATGATCTATGTATAGATGTTTTTACATCTTCATTTTTGGCATCTTTCCACCTCGTCAATGATCCTTACTCCCCTCGCGGTAATCCTTCTGTACTAAGGATAACAAAATTCCATACTTGCGAGGGTGACACTTAGTATAACTGGCACATACCATTTCTTAAGCTTAACTTTGCTTACCTTGCTTGCTTTAGGGAAGTGTCTTCCTGAATGACCTTTAAAGGGTATTCTTCTGTCGTCCATCCTATTATCGCCGGGACGCAATCTCTGAAATTCTCATGATGCCGACTATTACTCAGTCCTAGTTCATGTTTAGTTTATCCTGTTCATCAGTCCATGCAGATTTCTTATTACTCTAGGGTATAACTTTTTCTTTTGGTAATCTTATTACCAAGCGTCCATTTCAAGATGCCACCTAGCTCATAACATCCTTAGTCACTTTAAGCTTGATGAAAGCTTTACACATGCTGCCACATTGGGAGCACTCAATCTTATCTAAATTATGCTTAATTAACCACTAATCTCTTTATTAGCTTGATAATCTCTACTAACCATTAATTAACCAATTACCCACATAATTAAGAATTATCTCAAATTACTTAAAATACTACTCACTTTTAACATACTTCATACACCTTACTATCAAGGCCATGTGGTACCTTGTATGGTACTAGTCCATAAAGACCGGGTAATTTAGCTCGGGTCGTATTTTAGCCAAAATGTCAAACATCGATGAAATTCATTTTCTTCGATTTGCTTACCCTCTCACCTTCACGAATTTACTCGTCACTTGTTTGAAATAGCAAAATGCTTATAATCTCAAAATAATCCCATTCCCGAACTTACGTCGTTTATCTTACGACGAAACTTTATCGAACGAAAATGCGGAATGTAACATCTCACTTCCGAGCATGCATCAATTTACTTATAGCGTACTTTCACATACAAAAACATGGGGTGTAACAGTTACGACTCCAAAACACTATGCAAGCACACCGGGGAGAGGCGGTAAGTGTTCCAGCACTAGATGTTATTCATAAATAAGTGCAAATGAACACTTGATATATAAGTAGCCAGTGCGAGGGGTAATTTAATACAAAGGACATAACCCAAGAAATATCTTGCAAAATATAGATAAGAGAACGGACTAACGAGTAGTTAATAGTTGATTCAGGACGAGCCTAGTTATGGCTAGACAAGAGGTTATAGACAAATCAGCAGATTGTGCAAGATAAACGCAGTGAACCCAACATAGGGAATTCAGTCTCATAGATATGTGGCCGCGTGGGTTTATAGGGATTGTGTCGTCACGGTGCATGGTTGGGACACCATGGTTGATCTCATTGAATTAGGAATGGTCTATTTTGATGTAATAATGGGGATGGATTGGCTTTATTCATGTTTTGCCAAGCTTAATTCTCGAACTAGTACCGTTAGGTTTAAATTCCGAAATGAGCCAAATATTGAATGGAATGGGGATGATATAGTGCCGAAGGGTAGGTTTATCTTAAGGCCACGAAGATAATCAACAAAGGGTGTATTTAACATTTGGTTTGGGTTACAGACACCGATTTTGAGGTTCCTACACTTGAGTTTGTGCCAGTGGTGAATGAATTTCTGGAGGTCTTTTCTGATGGCCCATTGGGATTCCACCAGACAGGAAGATTGATTTTTGAATTGATGTAATGCCATGCACGTAGCTTATATTTATTCCACCCTACATAATGGCTCCGACATAATTGAAGGAACTAATAGAGCAGTTGAAGGACTTGCTAGAGAAGGGTTTCATCTGACCGAGTGTGTCGCCTTGGGGTGCACCAATTCTCTCTGTAAGGAAGAAATATGGATCACTGAGAATGTGTATTGACTATCGGCAACTCAAGAAGGACACAGTTAAGAATAAGTACCCACTCCCAAGGATAGATAACTTGTTTGACCACTTACAGAGTGCTAAGTATTTCACCAAGATTGACCTAACATCAAGGTATCACCAATTAAAGATCAACGAATAGGATATTGCATAAACAACTTTAAAGACCCGGTATGGCATTTCGAATTTCTGGTAATATCTTTTGGGCTAACAAATGCCCCGCCAGCTTTCATGGATCTTATGAATCGAGCCTTTAAGCCTTTTATTAACTCCTTTGTGATAGTGTTCATTGACGATATTCTTTTATATTCATGAAGTCGAGAGGACCATGTCGATCATCTCAGTGTAGTTCTGCATACTCTATATTAGCACAAGTTGTAGGCGAAGTTTTCGAAGTGTGCATTTTTGCTTGAATATGTCATATTCTTGGGTTATGTCGTCTCGAGAGAAGGAATTAAGGTTGATCCGCAGAAGATCGTAGTTGTGAAGAATTAGCCGAGGACTACAACACCAATAGAGATTTGCATATTCTTGGGTTTAGCTGGGTATTAAAGAAAGTTTGTGTAGGGGTTCTCTACTCTTGCCTCCCCATTGACTAAATTTACGTAGAAGGTAGTTAAGTTCCAATGGTGCTTGTGATAAGAGCTTCCAGGAGTTGAAATCAAGATTGACTACAACACCGGTGTTGACCCTCCCAGAAGGTACATATGGGTTTGTTGTACATTGTGATGCTTCAAGAATCGGACAAGGGTGTGTATTGATACAGAATGGCAAGGTGATCGCTTACACTTCCAGGCAGCTCAAAAATCATGAGAAGAATTATCCAACACATAACTTAGAGCTCGTGATAGTGGTTTTTGCATTGAAGATTTGGCCTCATTATTTGTATGGGGTCCATGTAGATATATTCACGGACCATAAGAGCCTTAAATATATTTTCAAACAGAAGGAATAAAATCTAAGGCAGAGAAGATGGCTTGAGTTACTGAAGGACTAAGACACCGATATTCTATATCATCCGATGGGTTGGCACAGAACATAGACATTCCGATGTGTAAATGGGAGATGACCAATATGGAATTTGTGGTGGGACTTACTCGCACGCCTCACAAGTTCGACTAGATTTCAGCGATTGTGGACCGACTCACAAAATCAGCACACTTATTACTTGTTAAGTCTACCGACACTGCAAACCAGTAAGCTCAGTTGTATATGAAGGAAATAGTAAGGTTGCATGGCACTCCAGTTTCTATTATCCCCGATCGAAGGGAACATTTCACAGTTAACCTTTGAAGGAAATTTCAGCAAGGTTTGGGTACTCAAGTGAATCTTAGTACAACTTTCCATACACAGACCGATGGGCATGCAGAGCGGACCATTCAGACGCTTGAGGGTATGTTGTGCACTTGTGTTCTCGACTTTAAGGGTAGCTGGGATGATCACTTTCCATTCATAGAATTTGCCTACCACAACATTTATCATGATAGCATTCAGATGGTGCCGTTCGAGGCTCTATATGGAAGGCGATGTAGGTCTCCTATTAGGTGGTTCGAGATTGTGGAACCAAAGTTGATAGGGCCCAAACTCGTGCATCAAGCTATGGAGAAGGTTGAGATCATTAAGGAATGATTAAAAACTGCCCAAAACCATCAGAAGTCCTATCGGGATGTACGTCGTAGGGAAGTGGTGTTCTAATTTGATGATTGGGTATTCTTGAAGGTTTCCCCCATGATGGGTGTAATGCGATTTGGTAAGAATGGAAGATAGAGTCCGAGTTATGTCTGACCATACAAAATCATTCAGAGGATTGGTTAGGTGACTTACAGGCTAGAACTACCTTTAGAGATGTCTTTAGTGTACCCGGTGTTTCATGTATCCATGTTGAAGAAGGTGGTTGGAGATCTTTCTCTTATTGTTCCAGTGGAGACTATAGATGTTAATAAGGAATTGACTTATGAAGAGATTCTAGTTACCATTCCTAATAGGCCAGTCCGGATGCTGAGAAAAACAAATAGATTGTCTTCGTGAAAGTGTAATGGCGAAAGCAACAGGTCGAAGAGGCCATTTGGGAAGCCGAGGAAGAGATGAAGAAGACGTATCCTCATCTATTTGAGTCCCTATATAGTTGTGTCCATGAAAAATATTAAAATCTAACTTTCTACAAATTATGTTTCCCATGTAAAACTTATGTTAAGGATACTTTTTTTAATGTAATGTTTATGGCATTGTGGTCGGTGTTGTTTCCATATTGTTTCACATCGTTGAGTTCTGGTTATGCTGTTAGGACTGGTTCTATGATTCTTTGCTAGGTGGATAGGCCCAATTACAGGGGAGAATCTTGTGAATGTTTTGGAAATTCAGGGAGTTCAGAAAGAATTTGGAGGTTGTTTTGCGGTCAACTATACGACCGCATAATCGTTTCCCGGGCCGCACATCCGTTGCAGAGCCAACATGAAGATTTACGGAGGGAGATTTTGCGGTCCAATCTGCGGCCGCATAATTGATATGCGGGCTGCAGGTTGGAACAGAGCAACCCAGTTTTTGGGACCGTTGTTGCGGTCCATGTTGCGGGCCGCTGACTTGATTTGTGGAGCACTATATGACCGTAGAGTTGAGTTCGGAGGGTCCATTTTCTAATTTTTAATGTCCAACCCCATTTGATTAAAAGCCATTGGGTCTCGTTTAGAAGGCAAAGATATTCAATTTGTGAGTGAGGGGAGTGCTTTAGAGAGAGAGAGGAGGAAGCCCTAAGTACTTTGTTCATCAACCCTTACTTAAGCTTTGAAATTCAACAAGTAAAAATTGTAAGGTCTTCATCCAATAGGTATGGTTCGACTCTCTAGCCCTCAATTTCGGGATTGGACTAATAGTGGGTAATGATAAGTGTGATTCTTGAGTATTATTTATATATGCATGTGCCATCAAGGTTGGTGGTAAGTTTATTGAGCTCAAATGGGTAAACATTGGGTTGTCGGATTGAGGAATCCACCATAGGAGAACCTTGAAACTTTAATGCACACCTAGTGCTTGATAAAATGCTCAAATGAGATGAAACCCCGAATATCTTCCTAATTATGGTTCAAATTTGTCATGTTTCTTGTAGATTGAAGTCGCAAGTATTCCTTGATCACTGTAGTAATGTAAGGAAGCGCAAGTGAGGTATGTTGGCTAAACTCCTTTGTAGAATTGATTTCCATGATCTCCTCGTAAGTTGCGATTAAGGTTGGCTCAATTTTTATTTCTCACGTTCTGAGTCCTTCCTAATAAAATTCATTATTCTAAAATAAGTCTTGTGTTGAAAGATGTATGCACTCAAAATGTGTTCCAAATGTTCCTATCATATCATTATTCCCTCCGAGAATGTAATCTAGTATGATCAATGTACAAAAGGTGTTGTGATTTAAAATAATGTTTCAATTTCAAGTTAGTATACCTAATTGTGGAAGAGAAGCTCAATGTCTTTAAGACCTTCATTTGCTCATATGTGTACTTACAGTCTTGATTTGAAATTCACTTATTGATGATAATCCATGGTAACGCTTAAATGTTATAGAGGTGAGTATGAAATATGAAATATGATCGACGTGTCGAGAATGATATTACAACTGTGGCCACTAGTGCCAATGAAATGGGAAGATGTGTGAAATATTATGAAGTCAGTTGTAAATCCTTTAAATAATAAATGCTTTTAGAGTATCGTTTAGTCACCGAGGAAGCGTAGGTCAAAATAACCTAACCCCGAAACTACACATGCCAGTGTATGAGTGATTGAGGGGTATATCCCCGTGTTGATTTGATGAGATTGTTTTCCCCTTATATGGGATGAGATTGATGTTTTGAGATATTTATCCTTAAATGGGATGAGATTATTGCTAGCGAGATTTGATATGATGTAGACCCAAACAGAATTGTGGTGAGACGGCTAAGCCGATCGAGCGTAGATCGGACGCCATGTCATGCACATGGTGGTGTTGTGATTGGATGTCTCAAGGTGAAACAGCTTACCCGATCAAGATGAGATCGAACTCCATGCCTAAAGCACGGTAGTATATTGGTACTAAAGATCTCCCAACTTCAAAATATTGAAACTTACCTGAAATGTATCTTTCTCTTAAGTTGGAACTTTAATATTGTTTAAGGCTCTCGTTGATTTCATGTTTTCTTCTCATTTTACTATTACTCGTTCTATTGAGAGTGTGTTTAGTTTTACATACTAGTACTATTCCATATGTACTAACATCCCCTCTGCTGGGGGCACTGCATCTTTAATGGATGCAGGTGGTTCCACAACAGGCGGTATTGATTAGTTATAGAAGTACACCCTCTCCTCAGGTGACTTTGTGAGCCCCCTTTTATTTCGGGGTCTTGTATCTCCTATCCTATATGTATATTGTTTTGAGGTATAGCCAGAGCCTTGTTTCCTGCACTATCACGCTACTCATTTTGTATCTATTAGAGGCTCCATAGACATAGTGCGGGTTGTACCTTGGTTATGGGGAAGTCAAACTAGTAATGTTGTAATTGTATCAAACGTTCCACTCCTAAACTATGAATGTGTAATGTATTATTTTAGAGATTTATAAATGGCGTAATTATTGGTAATTAATTTTGTGTTGTTCCCATGATCTTCTCAGTCTAATTAATGAGAATATATCTTTTCTTTACACTTGGGTATGTTCGGGTAGAAGGCATTATACATGCTTGTTTGGCCGGGTTATCTAGGTTGAGAGCTGGTCGCGCTCCCCGAGGTCGGGGCGTGACACAAGAATGCCTTGATTAAAGTATTAAGTGAAGCTTATGTACCTACCAGTATCACTATTGGGGAGATGGATAACATGGTAGGATAGGTACTGAAGAGTCACAAAATTACTTTCCACGAAGTGAGCTACCGCCGGAAGGGTTGAGTCACAACAAAGCGTTGCTCATCACTGTGCAATTTGAAGATAAGTTTATTGCAAGTGACCTGATAGATGGAGGTTCGTGCCTGAATATATGCTGATTGACTACTTTGAAAAGACTTGAAAAGGCCTGCATGAGAAACGAATGGGAAGCATTAATGTGAAAGTGTTTGATGGATATAAGAGAGCCAGTATTGGGAAAATCAATCTTGATCTTAAGATGGGTGTGACCTGGTTTGATGTCGAATTCCAAGTGCTAGACATATCCGCCACATACAACTTGTTATCGGTATGATCATGGACACACCTTGATGGGGCGGACGCTTCTACTCTGCGACAGATTGTGAAGTTTGAGAGGAATCATCAAGAGGTAATTATTCACGGGTATGGAAGCAACCCTATCTACACTAACCATACTATGCTAGTTATCGAGAACAGTAGGAAATTTAGAGGAGAAACCTACAACCGCATTGAGCGGGTAAATGCAAGAAAGTGAAGTTTCCTAGTAGTTCGGTAGACTTTAAAAGATAAGTACATAATTCTTCATGACTCTACTAAACCTACTCATGTCTCGTGAGACCTAAGAAATCTAGTGCTCTAATACTAAGTTGCCACGATCTAACACCCAGTGGAGTTGCGATGGTGACTAACACTACTTGCCAACAAGCCAACGATCTCATAATATGATAATCATTTAAATATATCATAAGTATCTGATAAAAATAATCGAAAAGTTTTTACAACCATCCCAAGATCTGGTGTCAATGAGTACATGTGCACTACTGAGTATCAAACATAAACTAATCCCTAGTAGAACTGTCTGAGTAATAGAATAGTACTGAAGAAAATAAAGGAAAATAGAGTCAAGGCATGCTGACATCATTGCACTCTTTAAGTCTCCAAGCAGGTACTAGCACGGATCTAGCGATCACCACATGCTGATGCACCTAGATCTGCACATGAAGTGAAGAGTGTAGTATGAGTACAATTGACCACATGTACTCAATAAGTAACAGGACTAACCTTGGGCTGAAAGTAGTCACGAGCTCAAAAGAAGACAGTCAGCTTCCAATGTAATGACAACATAAATATAACAATGACAATAACAATAAATAACTCAAAGTAATTAACATAGTCTACTCGTTCATATTACAGAAATTTAGATATGATTTCAAGTTCAACAATTGAAGCCCAAAACTGATAGGAACAAGTCAGTTACAACTAGCATGTGGAATGGTACATCTCTATGCCTACATGTCAAATATGCATGTCAAATGAATGATTTCATAGTGATATTCCCAAGTACTCTCACACTCAAAATACTCAATCTGTCTATCTCAAATGCCCATTCATCATACGTATGCAATCACTCATCACTGTACAGGTGTATGGAATCAATGCCCCTCACCAATGCACATGTACATATCATTGTGCCTGTGCTAACTATTGATATGTCAGACTCCGCATGGGTGGATCCTGCCCAAGCGCTAATCACAGCCAATAAGGCCTGATGTGCCATGGAGCCCAATCCACATAATAATAATAGTAATAAAGCCAATATGGCCTACTGCGGCGTACAACCCGATCAATAATAACACCCCCAATACGATTCTAAGGCCCACCTCAATCATAAATTATCAAGTATCAATGGCTCACAATCTCACACCACTCAGCTCAACAATGATAACATGCGATGTAGCAATGAATGATAAACATAGATTGAGATATGATATGCAAACGAAAAACCATGACTGAGTGTAAAATTACTGTTAATGCATATAACTCAAACAAGCTAAATAGCGTCATTAGGTCTAAATTGAATAAGCACATAGCCTAAACATGATTTCTAACATGCATCAAAACTCAATTACACAGATAACACATGAATTTAAAGCAACACAGTAAAAATATCAACCCGGTTTATGATTAACATAGTTCACACCCACACGCCAGTCACCTAACATATGCGTCACCCCAACGCATATAACTTAATTAGAACTTATATGGTTGCGAAATTGAACTTGCCTTGTGTTGAGCTTATTGAACCCTACATGTTGAAAGGAGTAAAGGTGGATAAAATAGTGTTATTTCCATTCTCTATTAGAAGGTATGAGGAAGTGATTTCGTGTGATGTTTTTCCCAGGAATAGTTTTCATATTTTGTTGGGAAGGCCATGGTATGTCTATAAAAGTGCTTCATATAGTATGGAAAAAATAGA
>AWOL01S0006055.1:69467-81753 GCA_000715115.1 Nicotiana otophora
AATTAAACCTTAAAAGAGGATAGAGTCGAGAGACTACAACAACCACAATCAAGTTAAAGATCACCATGGTCCAATAAACCACTCAATGATTACCAAAGTCAACTCAAGAGTCTCAAAGTCACTAACTAGAGCTATTTTCTTTCAAACACCTTGTTTTAAACTATAAGCACGTAGTTAAGTGTGTTATTACGAGAATGACTTGATTAGGCCTTTTATTATTACTATTATTATTACTTAAACATATATAAACCGACTCACTCCCTTAAGAAGGTTGTCACGCCATCCATCTTCGGGACGAGTCACCCGGTTCACACAACAACTACCTTTGGAAAGCATCGTGGCATTAAGAAAACCAAAGCCTTATTATTTATGAAAAACATAAGAAGATGCTACTAACAAAACAAGAACTAAAGTGGAAAATTAAAGAAGCTAATGAACAATAACTACTAAAGATAGATAAACTACAAATAAGAAAAGGAACAGAATCATCAAATTATTACAGTCCAAACGTATCCAAAATGTGTCATATATCAAATCAAATAAACTCCACCCCCCCTCCGAAAAACAATAAGCATTGTCCCCAATGCTTAAAATTTAAGAGTGAAAAGAGAGAGGGCAAAGAAAACTCCATATGGATCCTTGGATATCTAAGTGTCCCTGGCAACATCATCTCCCATTAGGTCAACCAGCTTATCATCATCATTATATCTAGGAGTGGTGGGAGTGGCAAACATCACACGCACTGCCTCAGCAGTGTCGGCAGCAAGTCATGGCTCATCAGACTGGCCAGCTAGTGCAACCTGTGCAGATGGTGCATATGGACTGGTTTGGGTGAAATAACATATCAAAGGGTAGATCCCCAATCATCACAAGTCTGGTCACCTCCTTCCTGAGCTTTTCAACCTATCTCTTGCTTGCTTGGGACTTTCTCATCTTCTTCACTTCTTTGGACAACTCCTCAATATCCGACTTGTGTTGTACCATAGTGTCCATGATCATCTTCTTGTCCAGAATCTTCTTCAACTTCTCATCAAGATTATAGGAGACCTGTGGTACCTGTATAGATGACTACACTACAACAATACTATATATGTCAGACAATTTTGAAGTAGTCGTCTGCATCCAGTTGTTGAGACTCGCCAATGTATTGAAGACTCGTAGAGAAGATAATAGAGCCGTAAGCATGGTCTCCAACCTCAGAGCTATAGTAGGGGATACCCTAGGGGTTGTGGTAAGACTTGAGAGTGGTGACAGAGGCAGAGGTAGATGGAATGTCAGTTGTCTCGGTGACTACCACTCTCGTCAAACTGGCCTGTGGAGGTAGAAGATTGAGCTCTCTTCTTTGGGTCTGTCGCATCCATCAACAAATACCTGTCAAATGGCTTCTTAGGCTTCACCTTGGTGTCATATGATCTTGGATCTAACTTTACATCAGTGAGGTACTCTATAATAGTGTTAGGGTAAGGGTAGGCCGTGTTGGAATGTTGTGCTACCAATGAAATGTTGGCTGACATCACGTCACCCACATTAATTGGGTACCTGACCATGATAGATGCCACAAGAACATCATGAGAAAAAGGAAGATGAGTCTCATTCTGGCACGAATCCTGTCTGCTACAAACAAAGGTCTCCCATCCCTTCACCTCAAAGCTCAATGTGTTCCGCTAAATTGGAACCCCAATAGTGATCCATGGTGGTGGTGGCCCTGGTGGTGCTAAGACCTCTGCTAGCCAAGGTCGGACTTCTTCTTTCATTGCACACTTCTATAGGTACTTCCATAGCTCCAAGTCTTCAAACGCCAAGTAGGCATTTAGCGTGTGCTGATCAAACCTCATCTTGAGGTTACGTACTTTAGTCACCTTCGTCCCCTTCTTGATGAGAGAAACATTTGCGTAGAACTCTTGGACGAGGTACTCCTTGGCATCTTCAACTCTCCTAGTAAACCACAACTAGCCATTTCTTGCTCTGAACTTCCTCAACACTGTCGGGTTGTATTAATCCAAATCCTTCAAGGGAAACTGCTGCTCAAGTGTCAAGGATCATACTGGCTACCACATACGGAAGTCAGTGAAGGCTACCAAGCTAACGAACCTAANACCTCCCATATCTCCTTTTTCTTCAATCTCTCCACACCCATGGATGTACCATCTACCCCTCTAACATCATCGGGGATGTCCTATACAGTTTGTGCATTTATGTCTGGGGTAGCTTCTAGATCAGAGGTCTGGCTAGCACGATTTGACCCCTCGAAAGTGCTGTGAGATGAGGAAGCCTCGTCTATGAGATGAAATCTCCCCTACGGCCTAGACGATGTTGGTGTCTCCTCCTCCTGTATATAGGCTCAGTTTCCCTCCATATCTTCCCTAGACGGGACATAGGAACAAGACTCGTAGCGGTCTGCACCTGTCCGTCTACCTGTTATGGCTTTCAAGGGGCAAGGTACCTCTACCTCGACCCCTAGAAGATTTGCCATTTCCTTTTGTAGTTTCACCACCGCGGTGCGATCGAACCATTATCTGTATCAAAGCAAAGAAAATTATTAGTTGCAACTCATCATTCAACATATGCAAGACATATGTAGGCAAGGGAGAACATTTTGGACACAGTGAAATTACGACAAAACCAACAGGTTTCAAGAACTGGGATAAGCATTCCGCAGATTTTTTATATGCGGCCGCAGACAGGAAGTGTGGACTGCACAATTACTAGTGCGGCCAGACATTTATCAAAAACCATCAAAGGCCCAGAAGCCCCTCTCTGACGATAGTGCAGAGGCAGTTTTGCTGCCGCAGAATACATCTGCGGTCCGCACATTTTTGAGTGCGACCCCTTTAAGATTTCTACGGTCCGCATAGTTAAAATGCAACCGTAGATGCACTTGCTTCACCAGGTTGCCCAAAACACCTAAACTGAGAAAGAAACAAATTCAAGTGAGGCAGTAGATTTTAAAAATTACGCACATGCATTCTTATTCTACTTAGATTTTGCAATTACTTGCACAAATAAACATGGCAACATGGTATAAACATGAAATCTCATTAACCCAACTCATTATAGCATTTATTATAAACTACCCAATTCAGATCTACCCCACATGGGCACATGGATGAACTCTAATAACAGAAGACCTTAAAAGAAATTAAAATTTTAAAAATTACACTAACACAAAAAATTAACATGAAATGAACCATACCAGATAGAGTGAGTGCACTAGGTGTATAAGAACATGTGGGTGTGTGGGGGTACAGTGAAAATCTCTCGGGAAACTTGCAGAGTAACAACGATTTTGAGGAAAGGGAAAAGTGTAAAATGAACTCATGATTTCTATTTATATAAGAGGGAAAAGGAGTCAAGTGCAACCGCATATTTTCATGTGCGGTCCGCACTCTATCACATGTGTCAGCATTCTCTGATCTTAATGTGTGGTTCGCACACTTTTAGGTGTGGCCGTAGATTTTCTCTTGTAGTCGCAGATTAGCCTCGCACTGACTGGCTCAAACTTCAAAGAGTTGACATTTTTACACTTTTGCAAGTATCATAATTGTGCGGTCCGAACAAAGAAAAGAACATGGGTTGCCTCCCAAGAAGCACCCAATTTAGCGTCGCAGGAAGAAGCAATGTCAAAGCTCCCTCAAGTGAAATAAATGATCGACATCATGTGGCTAGCTCCAACCTTGCCCAAGTAGTGCTTCACCCGGTGACCATTGACTCAGAATACTTCATCTTTCTTATTCTTCAAGTCAAATGCAGCAAAAGGTGTCACCCCAACAATTTTAAATGGACCACTCCACTTGGATTTTAGCTTCCCGAGAAACATTCTCAACCTCGAGTTAAACAACAATACTAGATCGCCCACCGTGTACTCTTTGTTCCAAATGTATTTGTCATGAAGATAATTCATTTTTTCTTTGTAAAAGGATGAACTCGCATATTCATGGTACCGAAACTCATCCAATTCATTAAAATGTGCGCCCCTCAAGTTAGCGGCTACATCCCAATCAAGATTAAACTTCTTTAAAGCCCACATTGCCTTGTGCTCTAGTTCCACCGGAAGAGGACAAGCTTTGTCGAACACCACTTTAAACACAATGAATTTATTTCCAAGAAATAGTGTACATTGATTAGAAACCAGTATGGAGACATCCGGATAGGTGTTTTGTAATACATCCGATAAGCCCATAACGCATCATCAAGCTTCTTAGACCAATCCGTCTGATTAGCATTCACTGTTTTAGACAAGATACTCTATATCTCCCGGTTGGAGGATTCCACTTACCCATTATCTTGTGGGTGAGAGGGAGTCATGACCTTGTGAGTAACACCATACGTGCTAAATAAAGTGTCAAAAGCTTTGTTTCAAAAGTGTGACCCCCTATTTCTTATGATTGCACGTGAAGTACCAAATCTTGTGAAAATATTCTTCTTCAATAAAACCACTACACTTCTCGCCTCATTGTTGGGTAAAGCGACAACCTTAACCCATTTGGACACACAATCCACCTTGACCAAGATGTAGGTATTTTCACAAGAGCTCACCAAAGGGCCCATGATGTCGATGCCCCAAACATCGAAAATATCACTCTCAGAAATGGTTGTGAAAGGCATTTCATTTTTACTTGAGATTTCACCGGCCCGTTGACATTCATCACATCCTTTCACCAACTCACTAGCATCCTTGTAAAGATCAGTCCAATAGAAACCACAACTAAGCACTTTGGCCATCGTTCTTGCTCCACAGTGATGACCACCATATGGCAAAGAATGACAAGCCCCAACAATATCACCTTGCTCCTCTTCCGGTACACACCTCCTAATTATCCCGTCCGTACAAATCCGAAAAAGGTATGGTTCATCTTAATAATAATCTTGACAATCCCTTTTGATCTTCTTCCTTTTGATTGAAGAGAACTCATCCGAAATGATTCCACGCACAAGAAAATTATCCAAGTTTGCTAACCATGACACATCATTCATTGCAATTGACAAAGGTTGCTCTTCGGGGAAGGAATCATTTATTTCACGTCCATCATGTGGCCTCCCCTCCTTCTCCAAACGAGATAAGTGGTCTGCCACTTCGTTGTCACTAACTTTCCTGTCTTGGATGTCAACATCAAATTCTTGCCATAAGAGTACCCATCTCATCAACCGACCTTTGGAGTCCTTTTTGCTCATAAGATAATGAAGCACCGCATGGTCCGTATGGACAATAATTTTGGTACCCATCAAGTACGGGCGAAACTTCTCAATTTCAAACACAATAACGATATAGTTGACTTGGGCACTATTCATGGTCTTACTAGCATAGTAGACCAAATGGAAAATTTTGTTCATACGTTGCCCCAAATTAGCCCTCACACTACGTCACTTGCATCACACATGAGTTCAAAAGGCACACTCTGATTTGGAGCGGTGATGATGGGAGTAGTTGTAAACTTGAGCTTTAACAATTCAAAAGCTCTCATGCAATCATCATTGAAATTGAACTTGGCATCTTTCTTAAGGAACTTCCACAATTGGTTCACCACTTTAGAGAAATCATTGATAAAGCAAGCAAAGAAGGCTTGAGGCAAAATGTCTGAAACCATCTATCTGGATACATGTTGGGGGAGAAAGCAAACTAATATTTCTGAGGATGCATTGAGGATAATGATTTTTCCCTTCTCTCTACAAGGGAAATATTTTGATTGGTTGGAACATTTTCTGAACCATTCAATTCACACTTGGGATGAGTTGGAGGCCAAGCTCTCCCGGGCACATGGCTACACTTCTAGATGAGATTTCGTCATTCAAATAAGAGCCGAATGAACCACTATACAAAATTTGGGAGCGCTATGGAACAATAGTTAAGGAATGTACCAGCAATGAAATGACGGAAAACATGTTGCAACAAACCATTTATCTGGGATTAACGTAACCAATCAATCTGTAGTGAATTAACTAGCCGCTGGAAACATTATGACTCGGCCTTATGTGGAGGCGTGTGCAATTCTAGTTGAGATAGCGAAGACGTCATCGGCTTGGCAATCCCGTGCCAATGTCCCACAAGGTGATCCGAATATAATCCACCTCCACAGATAATTGCAAGGCCATGGGCAAGCCATTGACGAATGGACCACTACCATGACTCAACTAGCAAAGGCTCAACTAAATCAAGTGCAAGCCCCTAAAGAAAGTTCATGCTATATAGAGAGTGAATGTTATGGTGAACAAGAAGAGGACTAACGGTCTACAAATGAAAACCTGAGTGGAGAACTATATACAAGGTGATAGAGGTTTTGTTCAAGATGATTCTTATAAAGAGCAAGAGGAGGAAGTGCAATATGTCAACAGTTTTCAAGGGCAAAGAAACAACTTCCAAGGCCCAAACCAACAACAATGGCGACAACAAAACAATCATAGCAATTGGTGTTCTAACAATCAGGGGAATTGGCATAGCAACAACAATCAAGGAAATTTTAGTGGAAACAACCAAGGAAATTGGGGAGGCAACAACCAACGTGGTTGGGGTAACAATCAAGGCCGCCGGGGGGTCGGGTTTACAAAGGCCCCCAATAGTGGGGAAGAGACTCAAGAGGAGGTGAACCCGTCTAGAGAACACATTATAGACATACCAAAGATAGTAGTGCAAAAGTCAAGGGCACCATTGCCTAATCCTCCACCTCCATACCATCAAAGGCTTGCCAGGTAAAATGGTAAGAATCAATTCAAGAAGTTCATTCAAATGATGAAAAGTCTTTCAATCAACGTGTCATTGGTAGAAGGTATGGAACGAATGCACAGTTATGCAAAGTTTATGAATGATCTTGTGACAATGAAGCGGTCGATGAATTTTTTGAATATCAAAGTCACACATCGAGTGAGAGCGATTGTTCATTCAATGACTCCTAAGTTGGAGGATCCCAGTGCTTTCATGATTCCTTGTACAATTAGAAGTTTCGAGTTTGGTAAAACTCTTTGTGATATTGGGGCAAGTACAAATTTGATGCCATATTCAGTTTTCAAGACTTTGTGGATTGGACAACCAATACCCACTTCTATGAGATTGCAAATGGTCGATCGTAGCATGAAAAGGTCGTTGGGTGTGATTGAAGATGTTTTGGTCCGGGTTGATAAATTCATTCTTCTGGCGGACTTTGTCATTCAAGATTGTGAAGGTGATTATGAAGTGACAATTATTCTTGGAAGACCTCTCCTTGCTACGGGTAAGGCTCTTTGTGCTGTTGAAGCCTGAGAACTNAAGGCCCCCAATAGTGGGGAAGAGACTCAAGAGGAGGTGAACCCGTCTAGAGAACACATTATAGACATACCAAAGATAGTAGTGCAAAAGTCAAGGGCACCATTGCCTAATCCTCCACCTCCATACCATCAAAGGCTTGCCAGGTAAAATGGTAAGAATCAATTCAAGAAGTTCATTCAAATGATGAAAAGTCTTTCAATCAACGTGTCATTGGTAGAAGGTATGGAACGAATGCACAGTTATGCAAAGTTTATGAATGATCTTGTGACAATGAAGCGGTCGATGAATTTTTTGAATATCAAAGTCACACATCGAGTGAGAGCGATTGTTCATTCAATGACTCCTAAGTTGGAGGATCCCAGTGCTTTCATGATTCCTTGTACAATTAGAAGTTTCGAGTTTGGTAAAACTCTTTGTGATATTGGGGCAAGTACAAATTTGATGCCATATTCAGTTTTCAAGACTTTGTGGATTGGACAACCAATACCCACTTCTATGAGATTGCAAATGGTCGATCGTAACATGAAAAGGTCGTTGGGTGTGATTGAAGATGTTTTGGTCCGGGTTGATAAATTCATTCTTCTGGCGGACTTTGTCATTCAAGATTGTGAAGGTGATTATGAAGTGACAATTATTCTTGGAATACCTCTCCTTGCTACGGGTAAGGCTCTTTTTGTTGTTGAAGCCTGAGAACTCACTTTTCGGGTTGCTGATGAAATAGTGGTATTCCATGTGTGTATGTCCACGTGGTAACCAAATAGCAATGAGGTGTGTTCTTGTGGATTTGGTGATTGATGTTATTGTTGATGATACAAGTGATACTATCAATGTTGTTATATGTTGGAGGACGCCTTGTTCAACTTTGATGATGGCGAGATGGATGGTTTCATGGAATGTGTGAACTCTTTAAAGGGAGTAGTGTCGTATAACTATGCACCCCAGAAATTGTCTTTTGATATTGAAAATAGGAAGACTCTTCCTACAAATCCTTCTATTGAAGAGCCACCTACCTTGGAGTTGAAGCCATTGCCTCCACACCTTTGTTATGAATTTCTTGGCCCTTATTCTACTTTACCGGTTATTCTTTCCTCTTGTTTGACTAACGTGCAGGTAGATTCCACATTGGCATTGTTACAAAAGAGGAGGAAGTCTATTGGGTGGACCTTGGTGGATATTTGGGTATAAGCCCGACCTTTTGCATGAATAAGATCAACTTGGAGGATGGCGCTAAACCATCCATTGTACATCAAAGAAGACTCAATGAGGCTATGCCAGAAGTTGTCAAGAAAGAGATTATCAAGTGGTTGGATGCCGGGGTTTTCTACCCTATCTCTGATAGTTCATGGACCTCTCCGGTTCGATGTGTCCCAAAGAAGGGGGCATGACGGTGGTCACCAATGATAAGAATGAATTGATGCCTGCAAGAATGGTGACCATATAGAAGGTGTGTATGTATAATCGCAAGCTCGACAAAGTAACAAGAAAGGATAACTTTCCACTTCCTTTCTTAGATCAAATGCTCGATAGATTGGCTAGTCGTGCTTTATACTGCTTTCTTGATGGGTACTCGGGCTACAACCAAATTCTCATTGCTTTGGGAGATAAACAAACAACATTTATATGTCCCTGTGGTACTTTTTCTTTCATGAGGATGCCATTTGCTTTGTGCAATGCACCGGTGACTTTTCAATGGTGTATGATGGATATTTTCACGAACATGGTGGAGGACTACCTTGAAGTTTTCATGGATGACTTCTTGGTGGTTGGGGATTCTTTTGATGATTGTCTTGCAAATGTGGACAAAGTGTTTGCCAGATGTGACGAAACCAATTCGGTACTGATGATTGTCTTCCTCATGGTTGAGGAAAGTATTCTCCATGGCCATAAAAGCTAAAGGAATGGAAGTGAAGTTGACAAGGCAAAGATTCAGGTGATTTTAAATCTTCTACCCGCCAACTTTGGTGAAGGGTGTGCAGAGTTTCCTAGGCCATACGGGTTTTTACCGATGCTTTATCAATGATTTCTCTAAAGTGGTGAACCCATTGTTCAATGATGATTGCGTGAGAGCTTTTGAATTGTTAAAGCTAAAGTTTACAACTACTCCCATCATCACCGCTCCATATTGGAGTGTGCCTTTTGAACTCATGTGTGATGCAAGTGACGTAGCGGTGAGGGCTGATTTGGGGCAACGTATCAACAAGATTTTCCATTTGGTCTACTATGCTAGTATGACCATGAATAGTGCCCAAGTCCACTATATCGTTATTGTGTTTGAAATTGAGAAGTTTCGCCCGTACTTGATGGGTACCAAAGTATTGTCCACACAAAACATGCAGAGCTTCATTATCTTATGAGCAAAAAGGACTCCAAATCTCAGTTGATGAGATGGGTACTTTTGTGGCAAGAATTTGATATTGACATCCAAGATAGGAAAGGTAGTGACAACGAAGTGCCGGACCACTTGTCTCGTTTGGGAGGGGAGACCACATGATGGACTTGAAATAAATGACTCCTTCCCAGAAGAGCAACCTTAGCCAATTTAAATGAAAGATGTGCCATGGTTAGTGGACTTGGCAAATTTTCTTGTGCGTGGAATCATTTCGGATGAGTTCTCTTCAAGCCAAAGGAAGAAGCTCAAAAGGGATTGTCAAGATTATTATTAAGATGAACCATACCTTTTTCGAATTTGGACGGACGGGATAATTAGGAGGTGTGTACCGGAAGACGAGAAAGGTGATATTCTTGGGGCTTGTCACTCTTCGCCATATGGTGTTCATCATTGCGGAGCAAGAGCGGTGGCCAAATTACTTAGTTGTGGTTTCTATTGGGATGCTCTTTACAAGGATGCTAGTAAGTTGGTGAAAAGATGTGATGAATGTCAATGGGCCGGTGGAATCTCAAGGAAAAATTAAATGCCTCTGACAACTATTTTTGAGATTGATATTTTCGATGTTTGGGGCATTGACATCATGGGACCATTGCGGAAATACCTACATCTTGTTCGTGGTGGATTGTGTGTCCAAATGGGTTGAGGTTGTGGCTTTACCCAACAACGAGGCGAGAAGTGTAGTGGCTTCCTTGAAGAAGAATATTTTCATAAGATTTGGTACTTCACGTGCAATCATAAGACATGGGGGGTCATACTTTTGCAACAAAGTTTTTGACACTTTACTCAGCAAGTATGGTGTTACTCACAGGTCATAACACCCTCTCACCCACAAGATAATGGGCAAGTGGAAGCCTTCAACTGGGAGATAAAGAGTATCTTGTCTAAATAGGTGAATGCCAATCGGACAAATTGGTCCAAGAAGCTTGATGGTGCGTTATGGGCTTATCGGACGTATTACAAAATTCCTATCGGGATGTCTCCATACCAGTTGCCAATCAATTTACTCCATTTCGTGGAAAGAAATTCATTGTGTTTGAAGTGGTGTTCCACAAAGCTTATTTTTTTAGTTGAACTAGAGCACAAGGCAATGTGGGCTCTAATGAAGTTTAATCTTGATTGGGATGTAGCCGCTAACTTGAGGGGCGCACATTTTAATGAATTGGATGAGTTTCGGTATAATGCATATGCGAGTTCGGCCTTTTACAAATAAAAAATGAAATATCTCCATGACAAATACATTTGGAACAAAGAGTTCAAGGTGGGCGATCTATTATTATTGGTTAACTCAAGGTTGAGAATGTTTCCTAGGAAGCTAAACACCAAGTGGAGTAGTCCATTTGAAATTATCGGTGTGACACCTTTTGGTGCATAGACTTGAAGAACAAGAAAGATGAAGTATTCTGATTCAATGGTCACCGGATGAAGCACTACTTGGGATGAAGTTATTAGACCTGGAATAAGTGCTATCGGATTTTTGATTACGGTATGTTGGGAAGAATGACGTCACTAGCCATCTTAGAATTTGGCTATGGTTCTTATCGGGTGAAACAACTTAGAGTTTTAGACTTTGTCATTCTGTTCTCTCACATATGATGAGGACACGAGCTGAGGTTAGTGTTGACCCTGCCTACAGAGCCGGTGTTGCTAGAGGCCAGGGCAAGGGCAGAGGCAGGGGCCGAGGAGGAGCACGTGCTATAGCTAGAACACCTATCAGAGCAGCAGTTGAGGAGCTGCTAGTAGCTCCTATTGGGGGACAAGCACCGGAGGTGCCTGTTGTTGCCCCCAGACTTCAAGAGACCTTAGCACAGATCCTGAGCATGTTTGGTACATTGGCTCGGGCGGGGTTGATTCTGGCTGCACTAGCTACTTTACAGACTAGGAAAGGAGCTCAAACTCCCGCCGCCCGCACCTTAGAGCAGTGGGCTCACATTGGTCAGTTTCCAGGTATGGTGCCGGTGCAGCTAGGGTTTCCAGTTCAGTCCGTGATTAGGGCAGCAACATCGGAGGAAGAACAGCTTAGACTTGCAAGGTTCAATAAGTATTACCTTCCTACCTTCAGTGGTTTCGCTTCAAAGGATGCACATGGTTTCCTAGAGGAGTGCCACCGTTTTCTCCACACCATTGGTATTGTGGAGACGAGTGGGGTTGTTTTTACAACGTTCTAGCTTAAGGGAGCGACATATCAGTGGTGACGAATATACACATTGGGTAGCATGTCCGGGGCAACTTTACTCACATGGGATTGATTTTCAAAGTTGTTCTTGAGGGAATATGTTCCTCATACTCTTCGGGATTCCTGGCCCGTGGAGTTTGAGCAGCTGTGCCAGGACACTATGTTAGTGTCACAGTATGCCGTCAAATTTAGTGATTTGACCAGACATGCACCTGCTTTAGTTTCTACAGTTAGAGAGCAAGTCTGCATGTTCCTTGAGGGTCTCAACCATGATATCCGGTTTAGCATGGCTCGAGAGTTGGAGTAGGATGTTCCATTTTAGCCAGTGGTAGAGATCGCTCGCCGACTAGAGGGCATGCGAGACTAGGAGGGAGAGGACATACGGGTTTAGTTGAGAAAGGACAGAAAGGCTAAGAGGCTTCATAGACCGGGAGGATCTACTAGTCCCTATTTTGGAGGCAAGGTACGCCATGGTAGAGGTTTTGTG
>AWOL01S0006056.1:6724-17532 GCA_000715115.1 Nicotiana otophora
TGGTACTGTGGTTATACCTCCACCCGCATACATTGGGGTGAGGCGGCATGACCGCTTGAGTAGAGTTTTGGTATTGTGCTTACACCTCCACCTGCATACATTAGGGTGAGGCGGCGGGGACCGCTTTGTGAGAAAATGGTTGCAGAGGATCTCATCTAAAATTCTATATATGTTAATGATAGCTCTTATAAGCTTTCTTTGGTTTAAACTACTATCTATGCTATTCTATTGTCGCCCAGGTTCATCATATTCATATTGTATTTCTGAGTCCTTAAATTAATTTTTGGTTTTCATACTAGTACTTTTCGGCATGTACTAACGTCCCTTTTACTGAGGGCGCTACATATTTAATGGATGCAAGTGGTTCCAGAGCAGAAAATATTGACCAGTGATAGCGGTGCTCAATCTTCCCAGCTGATTTGGTGAGCCCCATTTCATTCCGGGGTTGTACATCTTTGTTTCGCATGTTTTCATGTTTTTAGGTATAGCCGGAGCCTTATTGCTGGCACTATCATTGCACTCTTTGGTATTTTTAAAGGCTCTGTAGACTTAGTGTGGATTGTATATGGGTGTTGGGAATGATTAACAATTTGTGTTGTGATTAGATCACTCGTTCCACTTTCAACCATGAAGGTGTGTGAGTGTGTGTGTTTGAGACTCTGCTGCTATGGAAGAAATTCTCATCTGCAGTTGCGCACCTACGCAAGATCCACCGCACCTACGACCCCAGCTCATCCAGCCCCATCACACATATGCGGCTAGTGGGCCGCTTCTATGGTGTCGCACGTGCGACCCAATTATCTGAGGTGCGGTTGTACCCGACTCCAGCATTCTTCAGCCATTCCTTCTAAGTGCTAATAGGACCGAACTCAACCCGATACACACCTAGGGCCCCCAGGACCCTGTCCGAACATACCATCAAGTCCCAATATAAAACACGAACCTATTCGAGGCCTTAAATCACATCAAACAAGATATAATCTATGAATCACACCCCAATTCAAGTATATTAAACCAATGAACATTCAACTTCCGAAACTAATGCTGAATAATATCTAACCAACTTTGAATGAGATCATATTTTGCATGAATATCCCGAATGAAAAAACAAACCTACACCAACTACTAAAATCACAATCCGAGCTCGATATCAATAATTTCCATCCTCGGTCAAACCTATCAAGCTTCCAAACCTTTAACTTGTCAATTTTTACCACAAATCAACAAATCAACCTACGAAAATTCAAGTCAACATTAGGACATACGCCTAAATAAACAATTACCATACGAAGGTATTGAAACCATCAACGCTCCGTTCCGAGTCATCTACACAAAAGTCAAACTTTAGTCAACTCTTCCTACTTTAAGACTATGTGTCCCAATTCACTCTGAAACACACTCGAAACCGAACCAATAACCTCTATCAGTGACATAACCACAATTGAACATAGCGGAGAAATAAATAGGGGAATGGGGCTAAAATATTCAAAACGACCGGCCGGGTCATTGCAGGAAGTATCCGAAATTTGTGAACTTTGTATTTGCCATTCAGTTATTGATCGTATTACGTATCTATATCTGCTCTCACAATTTTACATCCTATGCTTCATGCATGTCTACTTTCATTATACATGATGTATTGAACCACTACTAAGTGTCTATGTCGACCCCTCGTCACTACTTCTTCGGGGTTAGACTAGATACTTACTAGGTACGCGTTGATTTACGTACTCATGCCACACTTCTGTACTAATTGTGGAGTTATTGAGACATGTAATTTTGGTGGTCATTCGGGCGTGTAGCTGCAGTTGCTGAGGAGACTTTGTGGTGAGCGAATTTCTATGTACGATCCGCAGAACACAATGTCCCTGATCTATCCATTTATTGTATTCTGTCTACTTCTAATTCCAGATAGTTGTTATAGTAGTATTGTATATTCTGGTAGATGCTCAGGTACTTGTGATACCGGGTTTTGGAGATTTAAATTTTTGCTCTTAAATGTATTCCGCTATGATTTTCTGGTTTATATTTTAACCTTATTCGAACATTAAAAATAATAATATCTATATTATCTTTAAAACTAACATTATCCACTCATTATTTCTTTAGTTGTTCCGAATAAAATTTTGGATTAACTATCAATGTGATAATTTAATTGTTGGCTTGCCTAACGACGACAGTAGGCGCCATAACGGTATATAGTGGGATTTAGATCGTGACACAAAACATATATGTTATTCTCATGTACTTTGTACATTTGTTCAATTTCTCAAACCACTGGTTTCCGTTGAATTTTCAAAGCTAATTCGTACCGAACCATATATGTTTTATGTACAACGTTTTAATGGAAAGACAAAGGAGTCTTTTCATTTAGATGATGCTATAGGTATTAATTAATATTATATTTACGTTTTTGAATCTGACTTTTAAGTGTTTAAAGAAGAAAATTTAACTAACAGTACACAAGTTGTTTCGTTGGAAATATATCAATTATATATAATAATACATGGCAGAATTAATCAGATCATCAAGGAATATTTGTTTAAACCGTAAATATTGATTTTGTCTAATAAATTTAAGACATTATTCTCTCTTATAATTTTAAGACATTATCTATATTGCTTATTTTATTTTTGATTTAAGATTGCGCGAAACGTGGATAAAAGTGTTTAGTATATATGAAAGAGGGCACTAGAAAAGTGAGGTGGCAACTCCCTTAAGCCAAACATATAGTATTTATCTTTTTTTCTCCTTTTATTGGGTATTCATTATTTTTTATTTAGTCTATTATTTGAAAATTTATATCTTCATAACTCACACCTCTTTATCTTTTTAACCTATATTTTAATAATCTTAATAATTCTCATGGCTCTCATATCCCAAACCCCCAATTGTTTAATGTGTAAGCTTATGACAATTTATGGTAGTGTTCCCTTATATGGACCTATATCATATATCCAAGCTAACATGAAAGGTTAAGCAAAGAAAGTAGAGGTTTGGAAGGAGGTGCGATCTGTCCAAAGCTCATCTGAAGCAATAAGGTCGGGTAGCAATTTTTCCAAGGGAGAAGCTACGCTCCATTGTTTTTGTCTTCGATATATTCAATGCAGCCTTAGATGCTTGACATCTCTGTGTAACGATCAGACCGGTCGTTTTTAGCATTTGTATTCAATTTGGCGGTATGAAGTTATGAGTAGCTTCATATGGTGTATTATGAGTTACGTCTATCATCGGTTTTGGGTTTTGGGTGGTTCGGGAATGATTTAGAAGAATGATTCTCATCAAGGAAGCTCTAAGTTGGAAGAGTTGACCAAGTTTGACTTTTGTGTATTTGACCTTGGATCGAAGTTTTTATGGTTCAATTAGGTCTGGATGGTGATTTGGGATTGGACGTATGCCCGGGTTTGCATTTGGATTTTTCTAGAAGTTTTTGGCTCTAATTGGCGAAGTTTTGTAACTTGAATATTTAGAAGTTGACATGTTTGACCGGGAGTTGACTTCGATTTTATCGGATTCGGATTGTTGCTCTAACAGTTGGAATATGTTTGTTATGTCATTTGGGACTGGTGTGAAACGTTCGGTCAAATTCCGGATTGGTTAGGTTTGAATCGGACGCTTGGTTCGAAGTTTGAAGTTTATGAACTTAAGAGATTGATCTTGATCGATGATTCATAAGTTTCATGTTATTTTGTGTTATGGGAGTCCTCGAGTAGGTCCGTGTCATATTTTGGGACTTGTTGGTATGTTCTGATACAGTCGGAGGTGGTATGAGCTGCTGGTTTATCTTATTTTTCTTATGCTCCGACTAAGCTTTGCGATCGCAGGAGCACATATGCGATAATGATGGGTATTTTGTCAGTTGGGTTTGTTGTNGTTTAGTATATATGAAAGAGGGCACTAGAAAAGTGAGGTGGCAACTCCCTTAAGCCAAACATATAGTATTTATCTTTTTTTCTCCTTTTATTGGGTATTCATTATTTTTTATTTAATCTATTATTTGAAAATTTATATCTTCATAACTCACACCTCTTTATCTTTTTAACCTATATTTTAATAATCTTAATAATTCTCATGGCTCTCATATCCCAAACCCCCAATTGTTTAATGTGTAAGCTTATGACAATTTATGGTAGTGTTCCCTTATATGGACCTATATCCAAGCTAATATGAAAGGTTAAACAAAGCAAGTAGAGGTTTGAAAGGAGGCGCGATCTCCAAAGCTCATCTGAACCAATAAGGTCGGGTAGCAATTTTTCCAAGGGAGAAGCTACGCTCTATTGTTTTTGTCTTCGATAAATTCAATGCAGCCTTAGATGCTTGACATCTCTGTGTAACGATCAGACCGGTCGTTTTTAGCATTTGTATTCAATTTGGTGGTATGAGGTTATGAGAAGCTTCATATGGTGTATTATGAGTTACGTCTATCATCGGTTTCGGGTTTTGGATGGTTCGGGAATGATTTGGAAGAATGATTCTCATCAAGGAAGCTCTAAGTGAGAAGAGTTGACCAAGTTTGACTTTTGTGTATTTGACCTTGGATCGAAGTTTTTATGGTACAATTAGGTCCGGGTGGTGATTTGGGCTTGGATGTATGCCCGGGTTTGCATTTGGATGTTTCTAGAAGGTTTTGGCTCTAATTGGCGAAGTTTTGCAACTTGAATATTTAGAAGTTGACAAGTTTGACCGGGAGTTGACTTCGATTTTATCGGATTTGGATTGTTGCTCTAACAGTTGGAATATGTTTGTTATGTCATTTGGGACTGGTGTGAAACGTTCGGTCAAATTCCGGATTGGTTAGGTTTGAATCGGACGCTTGGTTCGAAGTTTGAAGTTTATGAACTTAAGAGATTGATCTTGATCGATGATTCATGAGTTTCATGTTATTTTNTGTCATTTGGGACTGGTATGAAACGTTCTGTCAAATTCCAGATTGGTTAGGTTTGAATCGGACGCTTGGTTCAAAGTATGAAATTTATGAACTTAAGAGATTGATCTTGATCGATGATTCATAAGTTTCATGTTATTTTGTGTTATGGGAGTCCTCGAGTAGGTCCGTGTCATATTTTGGGACTTGTTGGTATGTTCTGATACAGTCGGAGGTGGTATGAGCTGCTGGTTTATCTTATTTTTCTTATGCTCCGACTAAGCTTTGCGATCGCAGGAGCACATATGCGATAATGATGGGTATTTTGTCAGTTGGGTTTGTTGTTCATCACATTCCCTAGGGAGCCATCACGTTCGCGGATAATGGAATTTAGGCTGGATAGACTTGTTCTTCGCGTTCACATATGAGGTTCGCGATTGTCGTTTTAGCAAGAGAGCTGAGGGTTTAGGTTATCGTATTCACACGGGTAGAAGCGAATTCGCGAAGGTCTGGTAGTGTGGAGCTATGCATTTGTAGGTTAGGTATCACATTCGAGATGTGTTTTCGATGGTAGCGCTATGTTTTCTTCTACGTGATCGCAAGACCTATGCCGCGATCGTGATGAATATCTCTGGGCACCGCTTATAAGTACTTTATTTCAAAGTTTTTGGCTATTTTATCACATTTTGAGTTATAGAGCTCAGATTTAGGCGATTCTTGAGGTGATCTTCAAGATTTGGAATGGAGTATGTTTTTGGTTACACCCCATATCTTAGTACGTGAGAGTATTCGTAAGTCGATTGATGTAAGCTTAGAAATGAGATAATCTTTGAGAGTACATAAAGTAAGTTAATCATGTTACATTGGAGGTTACAAATATTTAAGATCATAAATAAAATTTACCAAGAGGGTTGGAATCTTAAAAGCTAAAATAATTGAAGAAAATAAGTTTCGTCGAAAGTCGACAAGTTTGGAATGTTATAACATGTACTTTGGGGTGAGACTTTGTTTCTTAACATGATAAGGAGATTATGTTATGAGTTATTTTATTCGTATGATAGTCGTGTATTACGTTTTAAAGTCAAGCAAGTTGTGGAACAAAAGATGGCAAAGATCATCACAAGTTACATTCATAAATGTGCTAAACATTAGGTAAAATGTAGAAGAGCTTTTCTTCAAATATACTTTGAATTACAGGGTGATACACATATTAAATTGAAGATCTACGGGTCTGGTTTCTAAATCATTAAACCGTACATCGATACCATAATGGAGTAGAGAGTTATATGCAGTTTTGTGAGACTGGGCAGACTACATGGGTGACTAGTAGGTGTGTCACTGAAGTGTTTTGAGCAATACATATCGTGTGTTATATGAGGTCTTTTTGGGACATATTAGAAAAATTGAAGATCTTGTAATGTAGTTTCCAACACACTTAACCACTCATTCATACAAAATCCGGATGAAAAGATATAAGCGTTGGAAGATGGGCCAATGCTAGGATGTCAAGCTAGCACCTCTTTGACTTTTCCAAAGTTGATATACATAAGTCTTAGGCCGTCTTTATCTTCATTTTTTCCATATAACACAACCAGAGAATATCCATAAACATATCCATAAGCTCTCCTCTAGGGTTTCAAAGAAGATTAATATCCCGGGTACAAAACTAAGAAGCGATAACATTTGAACGATCACTACGATGTAAGCATCGCTATATCGCCTCTTTCCTTCTTTGTAGTTTGAGTTTTGGAAGGTACTTCATAGTTACGAAAGCGTATACTTTTTGTATTCAATCATTAAATATCAAGGAAGGTTGATAGATTCGTTTCCTAATAGTTAGAACTCACGGGACGGTGATCGGAAGCAGTGAGTTCGATTTATTTTACTTTTAGTGGACTATTTTGTTGTCCACTCGTGTTGGCCTATTGTGCTGCTGATTTATGGAGTTTGGAAGGATACAAGGGCATGGATAAATGCTACATGTGGTAGGGTAGTAATCTGGTTGCTCGTCATTCCAATTTCAAGTTAATTGATAACTTGTTCATTGAGTGTAATATGGTATATTTGGGGTTTTTGTTTTATGGAAGCTCCCGAATTGTAGTTGGGTATGTTTTGAGCTGCTGATTGTATTATGTTTCTATATTGCCTGTAGTAAGCTTGAGTGAATAGTAAAATCAGGGGAAATGCTGCCTATTTTATTTTAGAATCGAGTTATCGTTTGAAATACGTGATACCCTAGCGCCATCTAGGTTGTACATGTAATTCATTGTTATAGGGTTGGCGCGCTAGTTGTTGTAAGCTTGTTGTTGAGTTGTATTGACGACTTTAGGTATGTTAAGGCTATCCCTTATTTCCTTTTGGAATTATCCATATGATACAAATGAAACGAGCAAACGTGCAACTTTCATAAATGACTCTATTCATAGAAGTACTAGGGGTGCCTATGTTCTTGAGTCCCCATGTGTCCTATTATTATATCGTCTGTTCATGGGTCTAAGAAAATACGTAAGTTGATAAAGTTTATCCGAAGGCATAATGATCTTATGACATTTCGAGAGATGTTATTGACTTACTTCATTATGCATTGCATTCATTTATACATGTGCATTGACCCATGACCAGATAGTGTTATATACACGTATATTATATGTATATGGGATATGGGGAAAGGTTATGGAATTATATACGCACCACCACCTGATCAGCTGGTGTACGTTGATGATTCTTCCCATAGAGGCTGGCCTGATATGATGGGATCCCTCAGAGGCTTGATGAATTTATGTACGCATATACCTATGCATGATATGGCATTGATATGCATATGCATGCGATCATAAATGTTGTGATTCACAGAGCTATTCAGACTTACAGGTTGAGTTCTTTACTCCATGTTTCTTTCATATCTTTTATATACTACTTTCATTCCCTACATACTCGGCACTTTATTTGTACTGACGTCCCTTTTTCCCATGGACTCTGCGTTTCATACCCGCATGTCTCGATAGATAGCTTGACAGTCATCCTTGTAGGCTATCAGCTCAGCGGAAGGTGTTGGTGCACTCCACTTGCTCCGGAGTTGCCTATTTGGTAAGTATGATTTGGACATATGTTGATTGGTATGGCGGGGCCCTGTTCTGACCTTTATGACGTCTACGTACTCTTAGAGGCTGGTAGACAGATGTCATGTGTATGGATACTTATATGGCCTTGTCGGCCTATGTTGTTAGTGTACAAATGATCATGTCGGCCTTATAGGCCGGTATGTCCCATATATAAGTTTCTATATCATGTTGGGTCGTCCTATATCTAGTATTCCCTTATATGTTTTTCTAGTTATCTCATGAGTTGCCCATTTACCCATGATGGTGTGATAAGAAAGATACGATATGTTGATACTCGATTGCATACGGCACCGGGTACCCGTCGTGGCCCTCCGATTTGTGCCTTGACAAAATTGGTATCAGAGCAGTTTTGTGATAGGTAGTCTACGAGTCGTGAGTCGAGTCTTCTTTATGGGTGTGTTGTGTGCCACACTTACAAGCACGAGGCGACAAGGCATTTAGGATTGTCACCCTTTCTTCTTACTCTAGATCGTGTGGTAGAGCTCATTTGTAAGAATTCCTACTTCTAAATTTGACTTTATTCATAATACAACGATACCTACACCCAGAAAAAAAATTGGTAAGAGATAGAATGTGGTTGTGGAAGAGTTAAGGAACTCTATTTTGCATCATGCTTATGATGAATAAATATAAAGTCTTCAGCAGATCATGTGTGTACTAAGACGTGTAAGCTTCTTGATAAGGAGCCCTAAGGNGTGTGGTAGAGCTCATTTGTAAGAATTCCTACTTCTAAATTTGACTTTATTCATAATACAACGATACCTACACCCAGAAAAAAATTGGTAAGAGATAGAATGTGGTTGTGGAAGAGTTAAGAAACTCTATTTTGCATCATGCTTATGATGAATAAATGTAAAGTCTTCAGCAGATCATGTGTGTACTAAGAGGTGTAAGCTTCTTGATAAGGAGCCCTAAGGCATGAATATCAATTCACCCATATGGGAAAAAGCAACGAGAGAATCAGAAGGTAGATACAAGTTTCAACAAGTAAAAGAAGCAAGGTGAAGTAATGTACGATGTACCCAGTTAATGAAGATTAATATTATTTACAATTCAGACAGATAAATATAAGCATTTTGAGTTACCTTCAATAGTAACATAGATACATAAAACTGGCCACACCCATCTCAGTTATGCCCTATAGGAGCTAACAAATATAGTTTAAGAGAAAAAATGGATATCAAGATCTATCTAGGGTTTGAGTAACCCAAAATGGTTGATGGATTGTTATCATTAGCTAACATTTCCAAAGGATATGGCAAATGTGGTAATAGTTCTCCTTGTGAGACACCCAGATAGTGCACTCTAGATTAGTGCAGTCGGATATGTATACTAGAAAGTTCAGAAGATAGGCACTGGAATCCTAGAAGGGATGAATATTTACCTTAGTATGACTCCTGCCCCTAGTAAGGAGAGATTTTTAGGCGACTCGAAGAGCAAGAGAGATGGTTCAAGTTGAGCTAAAAGCGAAAGAATGTTTTGTTGCAGTTTTAAGAATAAAGTGATAGACAGAAATATTAATCGGAGAATAAGAAGAGAGTAAGTGAAGCATTATGAGTAAGATGTGATAAATGGGTGATAACGGTAAATCAAAATATGACATGATAGAGTCTATAGTCAAGTGAAGAAAAAGCCAAGAGGTGACATGCCTTGACACAATAAAATTGTATAAGACATAAAGGCATTCCCTTACTTAGAGAAATGAGTTGGTGACTCAAACGTTGTTACCGAAAGGAAAGGTTGGACCCCCTGAGTATAGAAACTAGTACGGGCTAGCGAATAAGATAAACTAAACATGAATTTGGAACCAAATGATTTGATAATAGTCGACATCGTGAAAATTTTAGAGATTGCATTCAAGCAATAATAGAATGGACAACAGAAGAATAACCTTTAAAGGTCATTCAAGAAGACGTTTCCCTAAAGCAAGCACTACGAGCAGAGTTAAGCTTAAGGGAGTAAGTGTGCAGTTACACTAGGTGTCACCCTCGTGCGTAAGAAATTCAGTTATCCTTGGTACAGAAGGGTTACCACAGATAGTGTGATGTGGTATTAAGTCGTAGTTAGGTGGTTCAGGTAACTATGGAATTGTAAATGACGAAAGTGGTAAAAAGGTGAAAGGGATGAGGTTGCATTTATTCATACCATACATATCTATTACGACTCCAGAACATTATGCAAGCACGCTGGGGTGAGGCGGTAAGGGTTCCAACACTTGATGTTATTGATAAATAAGTGCAAATTAATACTTGATATATAAGTAGCTAGTGTGAGGGGTACGTTAAGACAAAGGACATAACCCAAGAAAGATTACGCAGAATATATTTATGAGAATGGACTAACAAGTAGTTAGTAGTTCATTCAGGAAGAGCCTAGTTATGGCTACACAAGAGGTTACAGACAAATCATCATATTGTGCAAGATAAACATAGTGAACCCAACATAGGGAATTCAGTCTCGTAGATATGACGTTGTGATTCTTGAGAAATATTCAGATAGGAGTTGTGGTACTTAAAGGTACCATATAAGTGTTATGGAAATAAAAGAAAGTGCCACTGGGGAGATAGTCAAAACATCAGTTAAGAACCGACCCTAAGATCATAAGGGCATGGAGTTAAGTAACTAAGGATAATTATAGGTGAGTGAGAACATCAAACATTTCTTCGGGTATATGATGTAATAAGCTTGAAGCTTTACAGGAGTCAGAGGATTTGAGGAAATAAAGGAGAAGGCTTCTACCTAAGCATAGTAACTTGAATAAGAAATGATCTTGTAACAACAGGCTCACTACAATATTCTATGCACTCCATAAGAAAGTGGCA